>NAGG01000193.1:0-97723 GCA_003031705.1 Calonectria naviculata | reverse complement strand
GAGCCCCGTCCGGCCCCCGGCCCCTATTATTTCTCCCTCCCAGGAGCAAGTTGCGCCGCCGCCTCCCAAGCCCACCATTGAAAGACTGCCCGAGCCCGCCGAGGACCCCAAGAGTGGTTGCGGCTGCTGCCTCGTCATGTAACCAATCTAGACCGACCCTACGTCCCACACTTACGACTTTACGAATTTCCTTTATTGCATTCAGCCACTGTGTTATTCAACCATACCATACCAAAGCCACCCGTTTAGCGACGCAACCGTTTCCTTTGTATTGCGCAAAAACACACACCCCGTGAAGCCGCCGAATAGGAGGCGGCACCGGAAGGCCACACCCTCTCGGGTTCCCACCGTATGTATTTAATCATGGACATTTGAGTTCTTAGCTTTTGTTTTAAAAAAAACTGGTCTTGTTCTGCGGGTTCTACTTCGACCGAGGAGGATTAGAGCTAAAAATGATGGCGCGTTGCTGGGCTCCCAGACGCTCCGCCATCTGGGTAACGATCCCTCTGATTTGATGAAGGGAGTTTTGTTTCTAGCGTGTTTTGGAGAGCTGGTGTAGGTGAATAGGAACAATTATTTGCGCCACGTTTGCCAACTTTGAGTGACTTGATGCTTCTGCCCGGAACTGTTTGCGGCGGGCTCCCTTTGCCTTTGGCTTGATTGTCTCAAGTCGGATTTGCGCGTGAGTGATGTGTGTAGTGGACGTGAATGATGCGGCCGACGCAGGAGTCTGGAAAGAGACTGACACGGGCCTTGGCATCGTCGTCTCACTCCCTCATCGGCATGTCGACATGTTAAATAATCTAAAGCCTGACATGACACATTCCGCCCAACGCAAAGCCTATACCTCCAACACGGAGCTTTCAAGCTGCAGCATCGAGCATCCAGCCCTGCCGAAACCCTTGATTTAGTCTCAATTAACCCTTCATTGCTGCCGAATGTCTGCGGTGGGGCAGGTGAGCCAGGGCGCCCGGGGGGAGGAGGATCTGGCCGCTCTGTTTTGGGAAATGATTGAACATTTGAGCCTCTTGTGCTATGCGGCTAATACTGCAGCACGCTCATCGACAGGCTTGGTCACGCGATCGATTACTGGATTGTGCACAGTGACGACAACACCTCGTCAAGCTTTTGCTAATGCCGCAGCTGGCCGGCTATGAAACCGCCCTTTACGACTGCTGGCGGTGGAAGCGTCGGATATGAGCATTTCTGTGCTGGAGCCCAGATAACTCTGCACAACCCCGACACCCGTCCCTGTGGCATGAGCTGGTCAACCATGGCACACAGACTGCTCCTCCCCCCCTCTCTCGTCGCACCCTTCGGGATCGGACTTCGTGTACGGGGATGACCAGCTGAGGGGAGGGCTGATTAGAGTTGGAGGGGCATCGTCGTACCGTGTTTGGATCGGCCTAGCGGCCACGATTGGAATTACCTGTGCCTGTCTCAGCGCGGGGACTAGTGTTAGTCTGAGCGAGGGGTTGTGGCTTGGGCATGTTCTTTTTTTTTTTCTCTCCCCTCCCCCCCTTCACGGGGAATTACGAGGACGCGTGTCATCAAGTCAAGTTATTCACACATGGCTGGATCGAAGGGAGGGGAGGGGAGATCCTGGATGGGGCGGCACGCACCAGGAACTGGGCTGCCTGCGTGGCGATGATTTGGGTTCGGAGCGGACTTTTGCGCAACACAGCAGAGACGGACCGCAAATGTTACTAAGAGCGGGTCCAATGGGAATCTGGGGTTACATATGGGTCTGTGAGACACTCGGACGAGAGAGGAGAGGTCCAGAATCCAACAGAGCAGGTCTCAGGTATAGGTGTTGTTGTGTGTTGTCTCGCAGGCGCTTGGGGCTCGGCATGCCGGCTCTAGTATCCGGGACGATGGGAGCGTTATTCGGCTGGCGTATTCCGGGCTTAGCATCCCTTTGCGATTCCAGTACGTAAGGTATTGTAACGTGAGGTATTCATGAAAGCCTCTATACGTCATGGCGAGGGCGCGTTTCAGACGCCGCCAAAGTATGCGTCCGCCACGCCAGCAAACATATAAAAGGGACGCCGGGGAGGGCAAGGAAACATATGCCCAACGTTGGTAGAAACGGCGGTTGAAAATGCTCATCAAACTCGGCGAAGATTATCGTATTCCAGCAAGGCACTGGGTCCACAGGTGAGTTGTCGTGTCGTCATGGTGGACCGTGGACTGACTGGCATCGCAGACCTGGCGCCTGGCTACCCGAAGACAAGCGAGTCCATCGCCGATGGTTGGCTCGGGTGTGCCAGCATGTTGACGCGAACCCCAAGGAGCTCCTGCCGGTGCTCAAGGAGTTCAAGCACTTGATTGAGACGACGCCGCGCATCTACATGTACTTTACCCAGATGTGGTCCGAGATACCCAACTCTTCACGGTACAAGTACGACCCCACTGGCGGCCAGCAGATCAGGGACTATGAGCAGATGCTCGATGTCCTAAACCACATTCTCCGTAGGGCGCCTGGCTGGGCGGACGCTGCTGAGAGCGTTGGGCTCGTTGGCGTCCCCATGTGCGCCATCTTTGACTATGCCATGGGAACACCAAGGTGAGTTGACTGCTACTACAGAGACTGCGGACAAAATTGACCGTATTAGTGGCCATGCCGCCTTCCTCGACGCAGAAGTCAACAAGATGTTGAAAAAAGTATTGCAACACTGGGGAAAATTCCTAGAGGTGAGCTTGATTGCCTACAATGCTTTTTCTATTGCTAATCAAAAAGACACCCGAATCACTTCATGTTTTAGGCAATGGCAATGAGGACTGGTTTGGCAAGACTGGCATGACCAATCTCATGAAGACGGCCAACAAGCCCAACGGAACCAACTACAACTTTGAGGAATTCTACATCTGTGATCCTTCAAAAGACAATTACGGATTCACGTCTTGGGATAGTAAGGAACCTATGACTAATAGCTTGGTTCGACCAACTGCTGACTTGAGAAAGACTTCTTCACCCGGCAATTCCGGGAAAATGTCCGCCCCGTTGCCTACCCAGAAGACAACAGTGTCATAGCGAATCCGTGTGAGTCGCAAGTCTACAATATCCAGCACGACGTCAAGCTGTGTGACAAGTTCTTTGCCAAGGGTCAGCCCTATTCAGTCACACATATGATGGCGGGCGATCCTCTGGCGCACCTGTTTGCCGGCGGGACCATTTACCAAGCCTTCCTCTCTGCGCTGTCGTACCACAGGTGGCACAGCCCCGTGAGCGGGAGAGTGCGTCGAGCTTTTGTCCAAGACGGGACCTACTTTAGCGAGCCGCTCCAAGAATCCCACTCGACCATTGAGGTGCCGCTAAACGACGCGCTGGCGTCCTCCCAGAGCTACCTTGCGTCGCTCGCCACACGCGCAGTCATCGTGATTGAACCTGACAATCCAGACATTGGCCTGCTCACTTTTATCGCAATTGGCATGGACGAGGTCAGCACCTGCGACATTACGGTGAAGGAGGGCCAGCACATTACGAAGGGTCAGGAGACGGGAATGTTTCACTACGGAGGATCGTCTTTTGTCTTGATATTCCAAAAAGGAGTTGAGCTAGAGGGCCTGCCGAGGGTCGGGAGAAAAGTTAATGTGCCTGTACGAAGCCAACTGGCAGTGGTGGTCAAGAGATAGACGTCTAAAAGTATTTATAAAGAACCCAGGTTTACCATAGAAACCACTGCAGCATTTGCATAATAGCAGCGAGCTTACCTTGGACTGATAATGTGCGGATGCACCCGAGTGATTTGAATCTCCATGCCGACTGACATATTTTCACCTGAGACATATCGGAGTCGAAGGCGTAATTGCGTGGTGACGAATTCTAGTGTAATGTGTCCACTTACATGTCAATGCTTCGAAGGTTAAACAACGAAAATGATTCAGTACCTAGCGCTATGACCGGTTCAACTATCTCAATCTCTAAATCACTGCCCTCATTTGTCTGTCATGCTTTGCGATATTTTATTACTAGAGTTATGCGTTGGAGTCAGCTATTGAAGACTTCGCATCTTCACGGCTACGTTAGCAACCTCGTTGGCTCTACTATTTCGCAAAAGGTGTAGTCATTCAGGTAGGACTTAACAGCATAAACAACAACCCAAACTCTAACAGTTGGCCAAAGTTATAATAATTGGCGAATTAAGATGAACTGACCTGCATCAGAGCCCTGCCACTTTAGTCTATGATAAACACGCGCTCAGCGGTCTGACGAAAGTAAATACAAGAACATCATATTGAGAAACAGTTACTATCCATGAACCCTTACAGAGGGTTTCTAACTAAAACGATTTACAATTCTAAACTAGCCTGTTCCGGGGCCTTTATCTGAGCTGGAAAGCTGGTGCAGATCAACTTGGATGATTGCGTCACAAGCTGCAACATAACGCCTACTTTAATCTTGGGATATGATGAGGCAATGGGCAGCTCTATTTTCAGATGTTGTTTGCTGCCAGCCTTGGAGGGGCATTCCAGCCCCCAATTTCCGCAAGCCTCATTCGGATTGAGTGGAAACGGTATTTTGACGATGCCAATAACGCCTGAAAGTTGGATGGTGGCGCTGTCAAAGGGTTGTTCGGCCTCGAACGTCGCGTCCAGCGTAACATTCTGGCCAGCCACCAATGGGCAGGCGGCGTCCTTGTCTGAGCATCCAGCCACGGTTATCTTCAAGTCTTTCGCCTTGCTGCCTATATATGCTGTTAATTGGGTCCCCGTATTTGCAAAGCGACGGCGATGGTTTCATACCACAGTCCCGGAAAGTAGCGCCAAGCGCTGACCCTACCACGGCCAAGATACTGAAACAAAAAGTTGCCTTCATTTTTGGTTGATTCGAGTCGTTGTGGGGCCGGTCGTGATCAAGGAGTATATCAATGTGGAATCAAAGAAGGATTGGATGAAGCTTGGATCAATGAAGAGGGGGAAACCAACACTACTTAAATGCCATTTTGGTGGCTGGGAGGAAAGCAACTCATAAACGATTGATTGATTGGCTGGAATGAGTTTGACCCGGATAGCACCAAGCGGTGTGGCCGTCATCTGATCAAATCCGACCTTTTAAAAACGCCTAAAAGTGCAGGTCTTAGGTTGGTTTAGCTAATGTACAGTGACGCATCTTAACAGCCTCCTTGGATCGAACCTATCAGAAAGCCCTTTCCCTAAGACTTGCCCCTTTGACTATCGTAAGCCTGCAATTAGGCTACGGGCGGGGCTTTGTCTTTGGGCCAGCCACTGAATTTAGATAGCCCAGATACTTCTTTGCTCGCCCGGATCTAGCGGCCCGTAGGCCATTAAAATAGAAGCGGTAATGTTGAAATTGGACGGCATTCTAGCCGTGTTTGGCAACCCGACCTCCAGTGAACTTGTTGTATTTATTGAAGGACACCTTATTAGGAAGTGGTGATTCGTAGCTCGAGCTATGTGGGGCCCGAGGCGCGGCGTAGTCTAATGGATACGGTGAACCTTTCTACCGCTTGCGGCCTGTAACTAAACACAATCGGTCTTCTTTAACATTGGATGAAGTGATTAGTGATGCTCCAAATAACTCGTGTCTGTGATTATTTACTGTATAAAAGGATGTATATGGTTGAATTGCTGACTAAATTACGACTACGACCCCCATAGGCGGTGCTTCAATGCTTAAAATGTCAAAGTGTTGCTGGTGATTTGTGTCTATAGGAATCCTCTTCCCATTTACTGGCATTGTTTCAACCACGGAAAATGGGAATTCGATGGTCAGAATGAAATCAAATGAGTCCTGCCCTGTGGTACGGGACACGGAGGATAACTTTTACTCCTATTTTTACGGTAGCATACACAAACCTCAGTCAACCTTGATACCACGGAATACACCCAAAGCCACCAAATAACAAGTGGCGCTGATAAAGTACGGCAACCCCAACGCAAAGCCTCCCATTCCAATCCCCCGCACCCAAAGCATTGCCATTGTCGGTGCCCCGAGAAGCGAGCCGACCGTTTTGACGAGCATGACGATTGAGAAAATGTGAGTTTCTGGGTTGCAAACATCGTCGTTACGATGCGGTGGACATATCGCAGAAGACTTGAGCAATGACAAAGTGAAGACGGGCAATGCAGACCCTAAAGCATAGATGAGCAGCCAGGGAACCAACACCCAGATTTTCGAAGAAACCGCTATTCCCAATGCACCAGCAACGGAGATGACCAGGCAGACGATGGCGTAATCGACATTTGCGCCATCGCCGCTCCTACCTCTGGAACCCCTTCTTGATTGTAAAAACTTGGGAACGATGACGGTAAGCAAAACCAAGTTGACAACTGCCTTGCCGGAGAGAAGGTATCCGGCAGACGCAAAGGTCCAGTCGTATCGCTTGGAAATGTACTGGACCAGCAGTTTTGTGTCGGAGCTGGCAAGAGAGGTGAGGAAAAAACTAAGGAGCAGGAGTGAGAAATTGCGAGGGTGGCTCGTCACGATGACCTTGAGAACACGGAAGCGCTCCAGCGACGAGTGTAGCAAAGACCGAGAGTATTGAGCCTTGAGCTGCGGCGAAGAGAGAAGTGGCTCTCTTTGCTCTTCGATGAGAACAGGCCCGCTCTCCATGAGTTGTTTAGGCATCGGAAGAATCTGGATCACGCTAACTGCTAGCACCAATAGTAAGATTCCCAGCCAGAAGGGCAGCCACAAGAGAATAGTCATTGTGGCGGAAGCCACTGCTGGGCCAAGCAAGGCAACGACGTATGAGATGGAGCTCATATAGCCAAAGTAGATGCCCCGCAGGACTAGGTCGTCTGTAAGGTCAGAAGCAAGCGCATATGTGATGGAATTGAAGACGCAGTCTCCTCCCAGAACCGACAGCGTGGGCCCCAGGATAATGGCCTTCGTCGGGAAAACGTCAAAGTAGCCCACAATGACGGCCCACGATAGCATGAATCCTCGGGAGATGAGGTTGAACGTGAGAACTGTCCGGCTTCCCAGTTTCTCCGCCAAGAAGACGAGCGGGATCGTCATGACAAAATCTAACAGTGTCAGAAAAATTAATGGCGCGAGCGGTGTCGGTTCGTGATGGTCTCACCTCCCCCAATCCAGATGGTGTCCATGACGCCCTGTATCCATCCCAGACTCTTCTGAACCGCGTCAATCTTGCACAGGTGCTCATCGATACTCCCGCCGGGCTGGATCATGTTCGGATCTGTGCTGGCAAAGTAATCCCGACATAGTCGCCTCTCGATGACCCTGTTGAGCGGCAGCTGGTACAGGCTCATGGAGAGATTGACGAGGAGCAGCAGGCCGAGAACCGGCACAATGGCCTGTTTCCGCTTGGGGCGTTGAGACAGGCTGGAGGCATCGGATTCCAGCATGCCCGGGTCCTCGGCGTCCGGTATGAGTCCCACGTCTGCCATGCCGGCTATCTGCCTGATGGCTCTGGAGCTGAGGGCTTTGGAGATGAAGACATCCGGCGATGGAAGATGCGGTGGGAAGATGTAAGAACGCGTGCCTTTGCGAGGTGATGGCCGAATGACGTTGATAAGATGCAGGTGGGGAATAATAAAAGGACGCTAATTCGCTGTCTGGTTCATGCGACAGGGTCATGAGAACTCGGGGCATGCAAGTATGCACATCGATGCACGCACCGCACCGCACATGCGACAGCGCTTGGCCTCGGCGGAGCTGGTGAAGTCCTGTGGTGGTGTGTGAAGGGTCTCATCCAGAGTGACGCATTCCCTGGCGAGAAATTAAACCAAGACCTGGGCTTGTAAAGTGCTCGCTCCTGTCAACTAAGACAATAACAATAAACAATTATTGACTTTTATCTTTATTCATAATTCACCAATAAATTAAACCCTAATTCTCACTTTATATTACTTGATGTTCCTTATGATGCTGGCGCGTTTTTTTTTAGGTCAAGCCGTGTAGTTCAATTTACGGTAGTTTGATGACCGAAATCTTGTCCATCAATCTTGACCAGGCATTTTCCCTCTCGCCTCCAGTTAGCGTTGCCCTGTTGCCAACAACAACGAGTCCTAGCTTTGCACTACTGAGAACAACATTCATCAGGTGCTCGTCACCCAAACTCCCGAGCTCCCGGCTGGCATTGGACCGTACGGTGCAGAATACGACAACGTCCGCCGATCGACCCTGAAATTTATCAACCGTCGCGACTTGGACCCCCGGCGCCTCTGAAACGGCCATTTCTTCAAGGCACTTCAGCTGCCTTGCGTAAGGCGTCAGCACCGCGACGGTTGGCGGCCTGGGTTGTCTGTGCAGTCTGCGGGATCGGACCCGGCTGGTCCCCTCGGTGCGGAGAAGATTGCAGATCACCAAGCAAGCTTTGGCCTGGCCCTTGTTCAATTTGGATTCAGGCCCAATCTCTTCCCAATCAGCGCACTCCACAAAGGCCATTCGGGTTGATGAGACTGGCCAGGGGAACTCGGAATCCCAAAGATCAAAGTCTTGGCCTTGCACCCCAGAACCCAACTTGCCATCGTAGAATTCCCGCGATACAAAGTCGGAAATCGATGGATGCATCCAATACTGCTCATCCAGCATTACTTGCGCCATCCCTGGAGCACTATCCATGGTATATAATCTCTCAAACAGCGAAACGTGCGCGCCGAAAGGAACCGCAAGTTTATGCATTTTGGGCCGAAACCGTCGATGATCGCCCAATAGCACCGCTTTCTTGCAGCCCTTTGCAAGCGGGATGAGGCACTCAGCCTCTGTTAGTTGGGATGATCCGATCACAATGACGCAATTAAAGGTTTGATCTCGAATCAGGCCCATCCCCGATTCAATGCAGACCGCAAAGACGATGCGAGCCGCTTTGATGTGTTTCTTCGCGGCCTGTATGGACTTTACAGCTAAAGGTGCTTCGCCAATTAGAAATTCGCTCGTGAATTGTTTAGTTTCCTCGTCGACGTTGCAAATCTAGTCGTAGATTAGTCTCAGTCAAGATGCATTAGTAAATTTGCTCACATCGAGTGAAAACCGTAGTGGTCTGAACCTCTCATTTTGCTCATAATCTTCACGGCTCCGGCTCAGGAGGTAGGCCTTCATGATTTGATCGAGAATTGCGTGGGTAGGTGCAGTGACCAAAATTCTGTTGCCTGTGTTTATTTGCAGCTTGTGTATTATTGCCATAACAGTTCGGGTTGCACCAGTCCATCGCGGTGTCAGAATGCAAGTTACGGCATTATTTGAGGATGCACGAAGAGCGTTATTTTGGCTTTCGTTCAGGTTTGGGTCAACCTGTGGTCTTTTTCGACGAGAAGCTCCAGCCAAAGGTGACCCGGCAGGGCTACCAATAATATGGTCAATGATCCCGCAACTTTTGTGTTCCAGTGTGGCGATGGAACAAAGTGCGTCTAAGATGACCTTGGTGCTCTCAAAATTGCCGCAGGATTGAAGTCTCCAAGAGCAGCTCTGGTAGAATGGTGGGACTGGGTGAAAACAAACGATCTTTGCGATTCCGGGTCGGCTTTCGATCACAAGCCCATCCATACAATGTACGTCATCGAGAAGGGATCCTTCTGGCGGATTAGCTGCAAGGAGACGCACATGAGTATTGACCGGGGGGACTGCATCTGAATCGATTCTCAAGTCTGTTTCGATGATTGTTCCAGGTTTGTCTGCCACTTGCTTTTTACTTGGTCGAATGTCCAAAAGCTCTTCTCTAGCGTGCGGGTTTGTTCGCCGCTGTCCTAGACATTCCACCACAACAGCAGTCGTATTGTGGACGAAATGCCGAATCATATCTTGTCTCCCCGAAAGGAGTCTTGTGCTTTGTCTCTCGAGACACTGAAGCAAAAGATCAAGCGCAACGTCGGAGGAGCGAACTGTAATTGCAATCATCTCTGCAAGGTGCAAAAACTCTTCCAGCCGTATTTGAGAGATGTTTTCCAGAGTCCGTTCAAATGGAGCAATAACCAACTCACCGAATTGACTCTCTGAAAAAATAATGGCGCGTAAAAGGGCCAAGCTATGCTCCGTTAAGACGCGACCGGGTTCCCCTGGAATCTCGCTCCAAGGACCCAGCTTCTCAAATTCCGCAGAAACATAGGGCACTATGTCCAGAAGCTCCAACATTTCCTTGAATACATCTGGTGGAATAGTCCCCCGTCGGGTAGTTTCTAGCAAGTGCTGGTAACATTGTACAACACGCCTTCTTTGGTGCTTGCTCACGAGCCATTCGACAAGGAATTTGAGTCTCCCAGGGCCTTGAATCGTATCCAAGGCAGAAAAGTTGAGCTTCTTGGCTACTTCAACAACTAGTCCGTCTTCGAGACCCCAGTCAATGTCCATCAGTGAACCAATGTTGTAGCTTTTAGGTGTTTGATCAAATAATGGAAGCTCTTGGTCGGTGTCTATCCAATTCTCCCACAGGTCTAAGACACTCATTGAGGAGACATCGCGATTACTGATAATGTAAATTTCCTATATCCGTCTTAGCTCTAATCTCTTATTTGACCTGAAGATACTTGCCGCCGCGGATATCCCGTCTCGATTCACCCGCCCGATGTGAGTCTGTAACCTATCATTAAACTTGTTCAATGCAACACTTGCTTTAGAGCCATAGTTGACCACGCCAGTCAGTGTTTTCTGTCTAGTACTTTTACGATCTTTGGTTTGATTGGGGCGTCGAGAGGCGCTCTCATTCGATGGCCCCCGCTGAAGAAAAACCCAGGTGTTACCTCGATGGCCCTCGAACAGTTGCAGGACATTTTTGTCACAATACAATTTGTAATTCTTTTTTGTCGGGAGAGACATCCTACTTTGCGTTTCCGGGCCTTGCGAGTGCGGAAATGCAAACAGTCTTACTCGGTCATCAACAATGTAATCATCCGATGGCGTAATCTGCTCTGGAATATACATTGCCAGAGTCAAGCGATCGTTTGGACGAAACAGAATCAACTTCTTATGGAAAATTGCAAGATTCTTCGTACAGGCTTCCAGAAAGGTGGCGAGACGATCATGCGTCGAAAATATTCTCTTCCAATGCATGCCTGGAAAGTTGAGATGAAACTGCCTGAGTTCTGGCTCTGTCACCAGGTCAGAAGAGCAAAGCGCATTGAGAACAAGGCTAGGCAGTGGCTCGGTTGGCGGGATCTGGGCCAAGACCCATGCCCTTTCTTCGGCAGTGAGGACATTAAAGTCGAAGCAGTGAGTCAGGAGCTCGAAGGAAGTCGATGTCTTTCGGCACCATTTGACAGCCATCTTGATCAATTCCATTTCGGAAATGGCGACGCCGTCCCTGCAGAGAAGTAATTCGATTCCATTAAAGTCCTGATCTTCGAACGCTGACCACGTGTGTTTTGCATCGGCAATAGAGGCTTTTGCTTGCTCGTAATTTTCGTGTAGTTCATCAAGAATAAATGGCGGTGCATCACTGCAAGGCCGAGGAACCTTTTCGAACGGAGCCAATTCTCCAGGTTGAAGCTCATACCCATCCAAGCAGTGTGAACTTAATCTGTTTAGCTGCTGACACTCCGGGCTCATTGCACCTTTTGCTTTTGCCCATCTCAGATGAAGGTTCTTAACCCTAGCGACTGACTTGTTGTTATAGTTGGCAAAATACATGAGCCGGTCATCATCTGTTATGGGCATTGCGCTCATGTGTTTTTTTACTGGCGGTGCAGGGTAAGACGCGGGCTGGGCCATACTCGAAGGAATAAGATCCGGATCCCAACATGTCCAAACTTCACAGCGCTTAGTACCTTTAGAAATGTCAAGGGGTAGGTCACACTTACACATATCACCGTCTAGATCGCCCCCAGAAAGCAAATCGGCAGAAGGACGCCTGCCCCTAGTTGGAAACACGATGCAATCTACCAGATGTGCGAGTTCTGGCCTCTCCACGACTTCAAATTTTTGTAAATCACCTGGGTGCAGGCAGGGGTTTCTCGTCACAAGGATTTGCATGCCCTTTAGTGCATACGGATTCCCATCTCCATCCATGGTGATTTTGACAGCACATTGACCTTCCTTCAAAACGCCCCAAGTATCACATACTCCGAATAACAACCTGGATTTGAGGATGAGGATCCGGCATTTTGGCTCGCCCATTTTTAAAGCCTTGAAGTATTCCGCCTGGGCTTTCTTATAGACATCGGATCGGATTGATTCAAAGGAGTTGACAACGAGTTTCTCAGCAAGTTCGAGTTCATTCATATAGCTGAGAAATTGAAATGCCACCCTGGGGTCATTACCCGCCTGGCCGAGAAAGTCAAGATATTCTTGTTGCTTGCGCAGAAGAACTTCTCTATCTATCCCCAAAGAATTTAATAGCATGACTATTTCGTCGTTCAGCCTGCCGAATGTGTATGGCTAAACTTTGTCAGTCTCATAGCCTCGGAATATGAGGCGGGTACTTACTTTGGAGTGTTCAATAACAGAAAATGATAAATCTTCACCTCCACTGAACTTTTTCATCGAATTTCTCAACTTGAGCCAGCACTCTTTCATGTTACGGTCCACCATTACCGTTCCTTTGTAGCCCCTGTACCGAATCTGCCATACAGACGGACAGTATCTGCGGTTTCTGAAGACAATCCTGAGACGCCTTGAGAGCTCCGTGGCGAAGTGTAGGGAGATTAAACCACAGCCATCAGTGAAATTGTAATCGTCCCTTTGTATGTCAGGAATGTCTTGGACTCCATCTGGATAGACGTCGATTGCAACCTTGGCAACGGTAAAAAGTAGTCCAATTCTCTTGGATTTCTTGGCCACAGATTTTATATGACCGAAATCCCCAAATGATTCCACTTTTCTAGATATAGCATCTTTCGTTTCCGCCCAAAAGTAGCAGGTATTGGACTTCAACTGGCTGTTGCTGTGACCATAAAAGTTGTAGTGCACATTGTTAATCACAATGCCTGCCCGGAGAAACCGAACAATATAATCGACCCGCTCTTGATCAGATCTAGGCTGCTCGACTTGGCGGGCATCGCGGCTTAAGCGTGAAGAGCCACGCAAGGGTCCAAACTCGGAAAACGACACCAGAAGATATTCCTCAAGAGGACGTTGACGGATGGCGCGGCTCGTCTCTAATGACTGGACTCGAAGTAATAGACGATGGTGAGCGCCCTTAGTTACCAATGTCACCAGTTTGATGAGGTTATTATCGTGTAGAGCCTTTGTGTCCGGCAATTTTGGCACCTTAAAGACCCATTCTTTGTCGCCAACCGATATTTGGCTTTGAAGCTCGCGCTCAAAAGACTTATTGACTGACATGATGAGAAGGGCTCGGGCTGTCGAGTATATAATACTCTGAAATTACTTTTGACAGCGATACAAGCATACACAACTTTAATATATCTTCAATTGTAGGTCGCAAGAATGAGCCAAGAAAGGTTTATACATGGGCAAATGCGGTTTCAACCACAGGGTAGCATTTAATGCGGGAGGCCTGCCATGATAAGATGTACGTGCACATGTGCGCCGATGAGTGGCTTACCACGTCTGTTAATGACACACTATTTGGGCCATGATGGGATTATAATAACACAAAATAGGTCTTTTCTGTTTAAATTAAACACGAGTGAATATGCTAGGCAAAATATTGGACAAATTTGTCTACGCCCATCCTGGGCCACAGCAGTGCTGGTACTACAACAAAACCAAGACTGGTCAATCAGAATACCAAAATATTATGGGCTTCTCTATTGAAGTTTGGAACACAGAGTCAGATTATGATGGCTTCTTGCTAGGGTCAATTATATAATGCCTTGTATTGCAATCACGATATGATCACAACCGTGATTGTCCAGACTTGCCAAGTTTGGAACTCTCCTCCTTGAAAAGTTTCACGAGCTGTCGAATAGCGAGATCAAGTAGGACGTCTTCGCTACCACCGGGGATCCTGGCTCCAGGAACCTCTCGGTAGATTTCTGCACACGTGGTTAGAGCCATATCCACAATGACAAAGAATCAACTCACTTTCGATAAGTTCGCCCTGTCCTGTCCTAGTGTAGCCGTTACCGCCAAACAAGAGAGTCGCACAGTTGGAGCATTCTGATAGAACTATTCCTGCATTGGCCTTGCATAACGCCGTCAAACCACCTAGCTGCTTATCGGCTTCCTCCTTTTTCATATTGGCCAGTTGGTAGGCAAAGGCTTCGGTCCAAGCCGATTGCGATTCAAGCAAAGCGCCACACTTGGAAAGACGATGGCGAACAACGGGTTGATCCATCAAGGGCTGGAATATGTTAGTTAGAGAGCAGTGGCGAGAAAGAGACTTGACTTGCCTTTCCAAACGCCTCCCGCTTCAAGCAGTACGAAAATGCTGTGCTCAAGGCCACTCTTGCCTGGCGGGTGACTCCTATGGCAATGAACATGCGTTCGTGATTGAAGTTGTTCATGATGTACTTCATTCCTTCATTCTCTTTTCCGACCAAGTTTTCGCGAGGGACCATGACATCGTCAAGCTCAATAAATGAAGTCCCGGCGGAAATCTGACCCGCAACTTTAAGTCGACGCCTGGAAACGCCCTTGTAGTCTTTGAGAGGTACCACAAGGAGAGAGATTCCCTTTCCACCTGAACCCTCTCCGCCAGTACGAACAGCCATGGTCGCAACGTCAGCCATGACGCCGTTTGTGATCCACTTCTTGGTTCCATTTACGATGTAATACTTCCCACACTCGGACAGCTGGGCAGTTGTCGTAATGTTTGCTACGTCTGAACCTGCACTGTAGAGAACATGTTAGGAGGAGACTGATATCCTGTTAAATTTGACGTACTCAGGTTCGGTGATGGCGATGCATGAACGCGTACGTCCGAGTAGAAGGTCGGGAAGAAACCTCTCCTGCAGTTGCTTGTCGCCATATCGCAAGATTGGGGGCACTCCAAAAGCCATCCCAGTCGTTATCGCACCACTTGGTCCTGCAAGTCCACACCGAGCCATCTGTTCACGATTCGTTAGAAATTTCATAAATGGGATTCACGATGCATTTGCGACGACTTACCTCGTCGGCGTAGATCCAGGCGTGGAGATAGTCCCATTCCTCGACGGGGACATCTCCCGGCATATGCGTAATTCCTACTTTACGGAGCCACTCGGCTGGTAAAGGAGCAGGCAAAGCTGGGAGGAGGAAGTTGCCCTTGACAAAATCCGAAAAAAGGTGAGACGGAACATCTTCTGCAGTTTCCCATTCGAGGGTGTAGGGATGAAAGTGTTTATCGGCAAACTCCCTAAAGGCGCGCTGGAATCTGCGGTGCGACTCTTTGAAGTAAGGCGAAGGCACACCGTTCAGCCACGGGGGCTCGGCAAAGGGCACGGTGGGAGTTGA
This sequence comes from Calonectria naviculata, assembly GCA_003031705.1. Classification (NCBI taxonomy): domain Eukaryota; kingdom Fungi; phylum Ascomycota; class Sordariomycetes; order Hypocreales; family Nectriaceae; genus Calonectria; species Calonectria naviculata. The sequence continues at coordinate 82,464 of NAGG01000193.1, read as the reverse complement.
TTTCGACATGGCGATGAAAAGACTTGGGGGTTTATGTTTTTTTGGCAGTAATTTGATTGTCGTCGATGCGGAGGGTGATGGGATTATAACCGTCTCACATTTGACAAACTAAGTAATACCTCGGTTTATTACGTGGGGTAAAACATGGCTCAGTTGGAGAAATGAATCAAATACCCAGGTGAGGATAATGCCGAGAAGTGCTCACTGAATTGATCAGTTAGGGGATGAGGGGTAAGCGCAGCAAGCCACATTGTTATTCTCATTTAAATCAAAGGCCTCTTGGGCTTCCGCGGCATAAAAATTGCCAAAAAGACGTCCACATCAATATTAAGTGTCATTTATATGAGATGGGATAGGGAAATTATCTAGCCGAGGGTCTTGAGGTTGGCGGATTGTAAAATATGCCGATGGCCTGGAGGATAATGCGACCATTGAAACAGCAGGTATGAGCGGCCCCAGGAAATAGTGAACATGGGGAACAAGGTATAATGAGAAAAAACAAAACAAAATAAACAAAATAAGATAAGGTAAAGGTTTTCAATAATATAATGCAAGATGTATTGGATAAAGAATAAGTTATGTTAATGATGCATAAGGAAACAGTGTTGAGACTAAAACCTAGGCCCTACCTCTGCCACTTGTACAGGAATAGGCGTCTGCGCGCTCTCATGCCCGCCCAAGGAAAAATAGATCAAAAGAGATGGAATCAATTGTACCGACCAGACTCGTTGGGGTGACATTCAACATTTGTTAATCTCACGGCCACTTAATCCCCCGACCAGGCGTGATGTCGTATATGCGGGAGGCCCGCCTGCTGACGCCGGCATCAGTTGCGACAAAAAGGCGCCTGTATCCCATCGACGGGAGGATGTTGATATTGGTGTAGTTTCAAAGCATCCCAACCAACACTATGTCTGAACATGCACCGGTCAACATTTACATCATTGGGGCTCAGTCTACAGGCAAGACAACTTTGGTGAATGCCCTTGAGCAATCATATGACGATGCGTGCTCACCACCGCAAATTATCAGCGAAGTCGCGCGTGGCGTCTTGAAGAGGCACAAGTTTACGGCAGACGACATCACCTCATCCCCAGAGCGTTGCTTGGAGCTGCAGACGCTTATTATGGAGGCTCAACTGAAGGCTGAGAGAGAAGCGTCGAAAATGGGTCAATTCATAATTTCTGATAGGTCCGGAGTCGACCCTCTCACGTATGCCTCCTATCATTTGGGAGCCCAGGCGGCAGACGGCATAATGAAGAGCGCCACCTGGCGAGAGCTTCACTCGAGAATGCAGAATTCACTGATATTCGTGTGCGAGGCCGGCGCGGATTGGCTGGTGGATGATGGCGTGAGATTGATGCCCAGGGACCTGATGGACTGGGTCAACTTTCATCAGGAGTTTTGCCGGGTGTTGGAGCAGGTAGGGCTGCACTACGAAGTCATCCCCTGCGCAATGTCCGGGATCGACGAGAGAACAAGCTTTGTCTGGGCCAAATGGCGAGAGGCAATGTCTGTCAACGGCCACGGGCATGGCCCGATGGTGGAACTGAATGGGAAGAGGCGGTAGCCAACATCACGTTAGTTTTGAGATATTTGCCTGCATGCATCTGGACATGTTTATCTGCATCCCTGTGGAAGGGCTCCCTTTTCTGCGGTGTCAATTCAGTCCGTGCAAAACCTTGGAGGGGGGCCAATGAAAGCAGCGGGACCGAGGCACCTGCCTTGTTGCGAGCAAGGAGTAGTCCGTTCCATCCCCATCACTCTGCCCCCCCTCGCTCGGTCTGTGGTGCGCGGGCGGCGGTCAATCATGGCCGGTTTTCGTGATGGAGCTGGGTCCGGCTTTACATGTCCGTGGGGTCGTGAGCGACGGCATTGGCTGATTGGAGGATGAGTCCCGTGCAGTCGGAAGGAGAGAAAAGTTTTCGGGTCGGTCCGCAGAGGAAGGGAGGAGAGAGCGAGCGAGTGTTGAGAATTGATTCTCTGCGAGTTGATGGATGGATTTTTTTCCTGCTCTTGGTGAGGGATTCCATCATGTATGAGATTATGGTTTGAGCCAGCTGTCAAAGGCATGCCGTGCACACAAAATAAGGTGTGTGATATCACCCTAGAATCGAGCCCACCACCGGACAGGTGAGTGAGGGCACTACCACTGCCCACGCCGGGCGCCGCAGTGGACTGCCAGAACAAATGCGCACACGCTGCGGCACTTCACCTTCTGGACAAAGACCCGCGAGAGTACAGGCAATGACGCACTGCCTCCCTCACCGAGCACCCGTCATTAGCCGCAGGACGCCAGAAGGCCAGGGCCCCGAACCCCTGGAAGTCCTGACAGCAGCCTGTGAGAGCTCCGCTAATACGTAACAGGACCCTCTGGAGACCCTCCAGAGCGCACCTCGTTCGCCGAGGCGTCGCCGACAAGGTGTACACAACTACCGCGGGGGTACGTACTGTTTTTTTTTTGTTGGAGTGGGAAAAAAGAAAGTGGTGACACGTTTTTTTGAACATCAGACAAGAAAACGGGCGAGGAGAGAAGAAAAAAAAAGAGGGACATTGTAGACACAAATAATGTAAACATACATCAACATGTAAAACACCAACGAATGACGCTTGATATTGATAATTGACCCTTTTCTCCTTCCTCCTCCTCTCACCTGGATCTACAAAACCCCCTTCTCTTACCATGCCTCGGGCTGCTCCAGAGCGCGGCATCGATCGGAACAATGGTCCCCGGTACACCTCTCGGCACAACAGTCTCCGTGACCTCCCGTAGCGCAAGGGTTTCCAGCGGACTTTGGTGGGCTGCCAAAGTATTTGCAGGTGACCGGGCGGGCATTCACAGGGCACTCACAGCGCATCCCTATTGGGTAAAGCTTGGCACGGGACAATCTTGGTACGAACCACCTCCAAAGCTCCTGGGTGTCATCGACGTTTTCCCTTTTGCTCGATTCAAGCTTTCTCAACTTCAACCCGCCTCCTCTGCGCTTCACGATCCCCTCCTGAAGCCCCTTCTCCCCTCTTAATTTTTTCTTTCCTTCCCTCCCCCTCCCGCCGAACAGCCCACCATGCAGTCCTTCTCCCGATCCGCCGTCCGCGCCTCGTCGCTGCGCAACGTCGCCCGCCGCGCCTACAGCTCCTCCCAGTATGCCCAGACGGTCAACAACCTGCGCATCAACAGCGACACCAAGGTCCTCTTCCAGGGCTTCACCGGAAAGCAGGGAACGTGAGTCTTCCGCCTCTTTTCCGGCCCCTCCCGGCCGCCCGCTGACTCGGATTCCAGCTTCCACGCGCAGCAAGCTATCGAATACGGTACGACAAATGCCGAACACATGTCATGATGTATGCGACAGGGGTGACAGTTGAGGCTGACATGGTGTTGGATAGGAACCAAGGTCGTCGGTGGAACAAACCCCAAGAAGGCCGGCCAGACTCACCTCGACCTCCCCGTCTTCAAGAACGTCACTGAGGGTGTCAAGGAGACTGGCGCCACCGCCACTGCCATTTTCGTCCCGTATGTTACAGATATTCAATTCCAATGCCCATTGAGGCAAAAAAAAACGAAACATGAGCTAACAACGAGCCAGCCCCCCTCTGGCTGCTGCCGGTATCGAGGAGGCCCTGAACGCCGAGATCCCCCTCGTCGTCTGTATCACTGAGGGTATTCCCCAGCACGGTGAGTCGTCAATTGCCTGGCCTGGCCAGCTCCAATTTCTAATCTGGTCCCGCAGACATGGTTCGCATCACCGACATGCTCAAGACCCAGTCCAAGACCCGTCTCGTCGGCCCCAACTGCCCCGGTATCATTGCCCCCGGCCAGTGCAAGATTGGTATCATGCCCGGCTTCATCCACAAGCGCGGCCGCATCGGTATCGTCTCTCGATCCGGTACCCTCACCTACGAGGCCGTCAACCAGACCACCCAGGCCGGCCTCGGTCAGTCCCTCGTCGTTGGTATCGGTGGTGACCCCTTCTCCGGCACCAACTTCATCGACTGCCTCAAGGTCTTCACCGAGGACCCCGACACCGACGGTATCATCATGATCGGTGAGATTGGTGGTTCCGCCGAGGAGGACGCCGCCGAGTTCCTCAAGTCCGCCAACACCGTCGGCGGTGGCAAGCCCGTTGTCAGCTTCATTGCTGGTATCTCCGCCCCTCCCGGCCGACGAATGGGTCACGCCGGTGCCATCGTCTCCGGCGGCAAGGGTGGTGCCGACACCAAGATCAAGGCCCTCGAGGATGCCGGCGTCATCGTCGAGCGCTCCCCCGCCAGCCTCGGAAAGGCTCTCTACGACGAGTTCGTGCGCCGAGATCTTTTGTAATTTAATGTTTCTGTTTGATGTTTCGACTCGTCTAGGCAGTCCGGCGGCGACTGAGTAAAGTCAAGAGTCTTGGATGGGCTGCGTGGCATTTTGTTCCGTCATTTCCCTCTGTAACCTGATAGAGCAAGGATTGGTCTGGCTGGCGGGATGCTGGATTGTGAAGCGCCGAGTCATTTGGCCGCGTGTATATCCACATATACGCCAATAAGGTCTTTTTTTAAATTACTGTGAGCGGGTTTGGTCATGCCACGGAGTAGAATGAACCAGGGAAGAGGTGTCGAAAAAAAAAGAAGAACTATCCTAATTGCAATGACAAAGCTTCCCAAAGGTGTACATGAGCTAGCCCTCTGCGCGCGAGTGGATTGCGCTCAGCAGATTCTATCAGAATGACATGGGGATATCCCTGTGAACGCCGAATAAAAATGCCTTCATGACAATACCTCGACAGAATCCGCTGGCAACCTAGCGCCAGATCACAAAAACAAATACCCCGGTAAGACTTTTCCAACTGCTTTGTATGCGGTAGTCCTCCGCCCAACTCGCTAGATGTACAGATAGTCGAAGCCATCAAGGTTATCGAATGGCGATTGCCTAATGCGTTGAGGTGTAAAATGTAGCCGCCAGCCCATGCTTGGCGGTCTATGTGGAAGCAGAGCTCGAGCGCTCCGAGTTATTATTGAGTGGTGCTGGTATCATCCGTGGTCGAACTGGGTTTATTGCTCGCCCAACAGCCTGGCAGTGATGTCCCCCATGTATGCCTCCTCCAGCTCGTAGTCTTGGCCGCCATTCCTGTCGATCCCTACGAAGATGAAAGCGTCCACGACGGCATCCACGTCGAAACCCATGTGGACGAAGCGGTCGACAAGGTCCTTGTTGTAGCCCATGTACCTAACACCCCACTAGTTAGCATATAGGTTCAAGAAAATGGAGCCCAGGAGAGAAGCCGAAAAATTCACTACAACCGCTGCCCAACAGACGTACTTATTCTCGTCATTGGCCAACACCGGGCCGTCGTTTCTGAACTTGCTAAGATCGAGGTCCCGTTTCGGGGCGTTGGCATGCTTGACGGCCCATTCCTGAGCTTTGAGGGCGAAACCCGCGGGGTTGTCGATGAGCATCTTTGCCACCTCGGCATCTTGCGGGTCCTTGGGGTTGGGGGCCTCGAGCAGCAATTGTAGGGAGAGGAGCGCGGTCTTGATAGTTTGAACCGGAGACCAGGCGGAACTGAGAGTGTCGAGGCAGATGGCACCCTGGAAGCCGTTGTCAGTCACGCGAGCTCATGGGCCAGCCGCCGAGGCTTTGTAAGACGTACCGTTTGACTGCTGATGTTGGGATGCCAGACTTTGGTGTCAAATTTCATCATTGGTGACTTGAAGGGATACTGATCGGGGATCTGGATGTCGACTTGATATGTGCCACCAGCATAGGGCGTATCTGGGGGGCCGGGGAAGGTGCCCTTGAGGTGTGATATGTTGCTTTCGTTGATGAGGAAGACATTTATGCCTGAGCTGTCCTTGTCGGCCGCCACATCAGAGAGCTCCTTGGCAATACGCCGGTCTCTCGAAGATGACATGTTGGGCGTCGCTGTGTGAACCCCGGGACGTGTCTACGGTCGCAGGTGGGGGATGAAGACGGCGAGTGCGGGGCGGACGATGATGTATTGTCTGGCAGGCGGCAGATGCTGGAACTGACGAGGCTCCAGTGGTGAAGACAATGTCTTACGGCGGACGGGCGACGGGGCGACGGGGGTGACCGGGCGGCGGTCCTCTGTGTCTGGTCGACGGACGAGGTGTTGTATGGGCGAGGGTGCAGCAGGAAGACTTGAAGGAGCTGGTGGTGGCACTGACGGCGAGTTAGGCTTTCTTTGGTGAATGGGCTGGATGAGGTGGAGTTGGAGGGTCCAAATCCGCTTCCCCCGCCTAGGCCATGGCGTCCTAGCCTCTGGCAGCCTCCTTCTTTGGCAGCCTCTTTTGCCTCCCAGAGTGTCGCTTCCTTCCGTCATTCCACTGGGGGAAAGCAGCCCTCAGGTGCAACCCAGCCGACCCCCCCCCTCCATCCCAGCACCCGAAGCCATCTGTGTTAAGCAGCGCTAGGGTGTGCGTAGGTCGACTGCGGGGACGGGCCATGCAGCGCTGACACCGTCACCCTGGGATCGAGAGCCTCACACGAGGACGGACGAATTTTTTCTTTCTTTTTTGCACGGTGAATGTGCGAGTGCGTAGATGGTGATTGGCTGTGGCCTATGGCTATATGCAGGTCGATGAAGAGGGATACGACAATTAGTCGAGTTGGCCAAGTGTAGTAGTCCTGCGCTGTGAGCAGATGACGAGGAATGATGCATGCTGAGTGTACGGCCGGGGAGGACCCGCGTTCTGGGATTATTTGCCTACCTCCCTGACATTAGTAGGGTGCCATGTTTGATCATGTAAGTCGGTACCTCACGGGAAATTGTTAGGCTCACCGGTTGTCAGTGAAGGCGCGCGTGTGTGTGATGAGTGTGCGTGTGCAGGTCGCCAAAGCTGAAAGTTTGGGGCCGACATTCAGCTGCAAGCCAGATCTGAGCGGATCAGCAGCAGATCCCGCTTTTTGTCATCACATCAGCCTCTCCAAAGTAAGATTTAGCCATGTTGCATTGTCACTCTTAGCTTGTGCTCCTTTACATGAGGTGACCTAAAACGCCCATCCCGCACTTACATAGACAGGTTGGTAGGTCTGAGCTGTGGTTGGCCGAGCTGTGGATGAATACAAGCTCCCGAAATCCGGGAGTACAGCAGAAAAGGCGACCACACACACACGGGACAGATTTGTTGCTTATTTTCTTACATGAAAAATGCACTCGACTACACGCATTCTATCATTTGTATAATAGAATTACTTGTACTTTCCTCAACTCCTCCCTAAGCCACTGTGTGAAGCACAATCACGTGATAGCTCCAGCCACTCAGCCACACGTCCCCGCACGGGCCTCGAGAGATACTACGTATTTTGCCTGGCGCCTAGGCAGGGCCTCGCATTCATCATCACTAAGCTTGCTTGCCTGCATTCGTCCACGTCCTTCTATCAACATTCAGCCTCCCTGCACACCACCGTCGACCTCCATCCGATTATACACCAACACATCATCCATAACACAGAATAGAAGCTCGCAGAGCTTAACCAGCCAAGATGGTAAGCTCGTCGGTCTCATTCGACAATGCAGCTGCTAACCAGCTCCCAGGGTCAAGGACAATCTGGCATGGGAGGAGACGGGCGAGATGACAAGGACAAGAAGGTCAGAACAACGCACCGCCAGCTGCTGCACCCCATTCTAACATCCCAATAGAAGGATAAGCCCAAGTACGAGCCCCCGCCAAGACCTACCACCCGAGTCGGCCGCAAGAAGAGAAAGGCCGGTGGTACCAGCGCTGCCGCCAAGCTTCCCGCCGTCTACCCTACCAGCCGATGCAAGCTCCGCCTTCTTCGAATGCAGCGAATCCACGACCACCTATTGCTTGAGGAGGAGTACGTCGAGAACCAAGAGCGCCTGCGCAAGGCCAAGGCCGCCAAGGAGGGTGCTACATCCGGACCTGATGCCGACATTGACCGATTAGCCGACGAACGTGGTCGCGTCGACGACATGCGGGGAAGCCCCATGGGTGTTGGAACACTGGAGGAGCTGATTGATGATGACCACGCCATCGTGAGCAGCACAACTGGTCCCGAGTACTACGTCAGTATCATGAGCTTCGTCGACAAGGACCTCCTCGAGCCTGGTGCCAGTGTCTTGCTGCACCACAAGAGCGTGAGCATTGTTGGTGTGCTGACGGATGATGCCGACCCCATTGTCAGTGTCATGAAGCTCGATAAGGCTCCGACGGAGTCATATGCCGATATTGGTGGTCTGGAGCAACAAATCCAGGAAGTCAGAGAGTCTGTGGAGCTGCCGCTGCTGCATCCCGAACTCTACGAGGAAATGGGTATCAAGCCTCCCAAGGGTGTCATTCTCTATGGTGCTCCTGGAACAGGAAAGACGCTGCTCGCCAAGGCCGTCGCCAACCAGACCTCTGCCACTTTCTTGCGTATCGTCGGTAGTGAACTGATCCAGAAGTATCTCGGTGATGGTCCTCGACTAGTGCGACAGCTTTTCCAGGTAAGAAGCACGCCTTGCTTATTTTATGGGGTTAATCTAACGTAACAGGTTGCTGGTGAAAACGCCCCCTCCATTGTCTTCATCGACGAAATCGATGCCATTGGTACCAAGCGATACGATTCCACCTCTGGAGGTGAGCGAGAAGTGCAGCGAACCATGCTGGAGCTTCTTAACCAGCTCGACGGTTTCGACGACCGTGGTGATGTCAAGGTCATCATGGCCACCAACAAGATTGAGAGTCTCGACCCCGCCCTGATCCGACCTGGACGTATCGACCGAAAGATTCTCTTCGAGAACCCCGACCAGAACACAAAGCGAAAGATTTTCACCCTACACACATCCAAGATGAACCTCAACGACGACGTCGATTTGGAGGAGTTCATTTCGCAAAAGGACGACCTTTCGGGTGCCGACATCAAGGCCATTTGCTCCGAGGCTGGTCTGTTGGCCCTCCGAGAGCGCCGTATGCGGGTACAGATGGCAGATTTCCGGTCAGCACGTGAGAGAGTGCTCCGCACGAAGCAGGAGGGCGAGCCGGAGGGTCTGTATTTGTAATGTAACAGGTTATGGATTAGCGAGATAGATGGTCTCGTAATGAAGAATAGATATGAGGCTGACTTGGCCCTAATTTGGGGGCTGTCAAAAACTACGTTTCACTGGTGATTTGCGACTCGTGTGTGCCAAAAAGGAGCTTGATGTTGAGTAGAATCAAAGGAAAAGATCGATATCATTACAAGAGTGAGTGAATCATTAAGCCAATCCTGGGACATTATCCCATGACAATCCTTTAAAAGTCCATAAACAAACAGTTGAGGTTTGGTTGTGTCCCAACCAGTGTCAGATAGTGAAAGCAAGCCATCCGTAACCGTGCCATTCCCATTATTTCCCAACCGAGCTTACCAGTCAATTATACCTGATCCTAAATGCCATTCACGCCCTTTTCCTTCTTCACAACCTCATCGCCTTGAGCAAAGGGAGACTGGTTGTACAACCATCGCGCAACAACAAAGCTGCCGACGACCCAGCTCCAGGCCAGGACGGCAATGGAGGAGGTAAGGAGCAGAGTGGGCACAAGCACCATGAAGGCGACGCCGATCCAGAAGAGCGAAAAGACGAGCGAGGTGCCGAGCGCGAATGCGGCGGTTGAGAGGGAGAAGCTGGCAAACAGGAGGAGGGGGATGAAGGAGAAGAGCAGCTGGCCGACAATGAAGGACTGGAGGCAATTATTAGCAAACTTCAATCGCAGTCGAGTGGGAATGATTGGCGCACAAAGAGAATGGGCCGCTCGGCAGCAAAGTTGGAGGCGTTGTCGTAGGCCTGCTGGCGGGACTCGGGGGAGACGACACGGTCGACCGACTGGCGAGCATACGAGAACAGGCCGGTGGCCGTCTCTTCGGCGGCGGTCACAATGCCATTCTGGTGTCCATTGACATGGCCGTTCTGGTATCCATTCTGATATCCGTTATCGTTCGACATGGCGGGCTGCTGGAGGGGGGGAGCTTTGAGGGGAGCTATCAGTTTGGCGGCTTAGCTCAGCTTCGGGTGCGTGCTGGGGGTGCAATGCAGGCAGCCGGGGAGGACAGGGGGATCCGGTTTTGATGGATGCTGGATGGGGCTCGGGCGTTCAAATGGGCAGCCGATGGTGGAGATTATCTTGTCAAGGGAAACATGCGGCGGGTGCTGATGGCATGCAACGAGATGCCATGACGGCTGCATCAGCTGCCGCACACGGAAGGTCTCGTGGGGCTGATGACGTGACGCGTCCGATTTGCTTTCCCTCGGCGGGAGCTTCCGCCCCGCACTCCGCCCGGGTCCCGAGGCGGTTTAATCAGAAATGCATTCGTCGAAGGCCGAGGGATTCCTCTGATGCGACAATAACATGGGTGTTTGCGGGCGGGATTATGCAATGTTTTTTTTTTCTTATCACTGTCAATAAATAGACAATGCACAATGGGGAGTGAAAAGGTGGAATGCAAGTTCCCGTACCGACCTGGTGGATTCGGAACACCAAAAATAACAACCAGGGGTCCGTTTGTTTATTTCATAGAAGCGTAATTCATATATTTGGCTACAGAATGCAGTGTATGGAAAGCGGTGCTGAACTTTAGAACTCTTGCATATTATGTCATGCTGTGATACGCTGGTGGCCAGTCTGCCTAGCCGTTATTTCCATGGCAATCATCCCTCGAGATATGTCCAATACATGCTCCATCCGATGTTTGACTTGCCCAATGCCTACACATGCGACGGAATTCAAGCCTAGCCTTCTACCAACAAGGCAATACACTTGTCGTTAAGCAGGGTCCTTTGAGAGGCACATGCCCTTCAGTCTTCAGAAAGGACTCGTGTTTTGTCGTGATCCGGCGTGATCGCTCCTCTGTCGTATCACAAAAGCTATCCCACAAATGCGGAAAAGCTATCTTGCCTCCTCTCACCATATTTATCTACATGGGAAAGCAGTGTCCAAGCTGCAAAGTGTTCGTCTTCAAACTGCCCTCTGCCGCTCAGGCGCAATGTGCTCGCAGGAACTTTTCGTGAAGTCGATCGGTCCGTCTTAAATTTATACCTTATTTCAACGTCTGTAACTAGTGACATAGTATCATGGCTATCTAGACTATCCGAAAAATAGTTGCAGGGCTAATATCCTTGTGCTTGATCGACTCTTGGTGGAGGTATTCTGCCACAAAAGAAATTCGGTACATCATATGATGAACATAAAAGCTAGAGCCTGGTGAATATTGCTTGAATCGAGAGCGGCCTCTTTTCTCTACAAATCGGAGTCTGGCAAGGATTTTGAGAAGGTTAAGGGCGAACAGAGCGACATGACAAAGCACATGAGATTATTTTCTCTCGCAACAGTAAAGGCTTCGACTAGCATGATAATTTTTTGATCATCACATACCCTCAGAACCCCAACCTCCCAAAAAATTTCTGGTAGCTCTTCACAATCTTCACCAGTTCCAGCCCTTGGGATAGCATGCTGGCTTTCACGAACAATTTATGGCTCAGCCTTTCACAATTTCCATTTAGGACGTATTTGGAGGCAAAATGCCATTTGAGGCCCCATTCTGTTTCTCACTAGGGTGCGGTTTGGAGGCTTCTGACAGATTAAACAGCTCAATGATGCCCTCAATTGCCCAGCAGATTCGGCTGGCAAGTTGGGGGGTTACTGGATATGTAGGTTGAAAGCCAACCGTCTCACAGCATCTAGCGATACTTTGCAGAAGCCTAAAGACTTCAATGTTGAAGCTGTTCAACCTCTCGAGTAAAATTTGCTGTGACTGTGATTCCAATCTCGCTTGTATCTCCGTCCGCAGTTGCTCATCGATTATAAGGACTTTATGTAGCACTTCAAGGGCGTCTCGGATGCATAAATCGGGGTTGGGTGCCAACGGAACCATCATGGCTTAGGCAGATTTGGATTCGGATGAGGTTTTACGATTGCAAACCTCCGCAGGGCGACGGTGGCTGGTAGGCTGCCTTGGCTTTTATTATGCATGCCGCCTTGCCACTAACCTCAAAATGGGAATTGTAAATTCACACAGACCGAATTCTGAGATGTGATCCACGAATCAGCTGGGCGACATAGATGAATACTCATGTCGGTAAGCTATAAAAACCTGTTTCGTGCAGATGAGGTGCAGCCGCTTGTTATCCACTTCTCACTCCCTAAGGTGGCCCATTTCGAAGGCACACTACCCCTAACGCTAAGTTATATAAATAATATATTCCCTATCGATATGTAGCCCAAGCATTAAGGACGCACGTTTACCCGCGTCTTTTCAATATGTACAAATACGTAGCTTGGGAAAAGTTATAAATAAATGCGTGCGACCGCACCCCATTATTTGCCATGGGTTTTGCAACTGATTTAGCAGGATGTGGAACTATGTTCGTTAAATAATATCCTTATAAAGTCGCTAATGCGGCACTATAACTAGCGTGGTGTCCGCTATAGCAGGCGAGATGTCAATGAATAAGTGAAAATCGAAAGAAGAGTAACTTTTGGCGGAAGTCAAAGTATGGAAGTTTTATATACAAAATAGGGAAACACGAAAAGCTCGTCGTGACTCCGCAGCTAATGTACTACAGTCGGCCCATGATGCCTTTATATACGCGACTCACAGTGGTGGTGCCAGCTTGTGGCCCTCCTTTATAAACCTATCAGCCTCATTAATAATCCATAGACTTTGCTCGACACTTGGCGAATCGGCTCCAAATGAGAACTGGCGCCACTCCTGAAATAATTGCTTGAGATGCTCCCCCATTTTGAGGACCTCGGGCTTGATTATACTCTTCAATGTAGGGACCTGGCAGGCCGCAAGAAGAATAAGCATGGCTCCGGACATTCTACACCAGAGTTAGCTAACCTCGCTCATACAGGGATAAAACACGTTGCCAGATCTGAGAGGACTTACGAAAGTGAACAAATCCAAGTATCGACCAGTACGGTATGCGCATACCCCCTCAAGTTGAGTACATGCAACATGCAGGCATCGATACAAGCCTTGCATTTTGAAAGAGCATCTTGACTCGGTGCGTTGGCATTCATGCCTTGGCCACCCACTTGGCTTCCACTCAACATCCACATCAAATATGGCCGATAAATGACACCCAAACACGTCAAATACCGCTGTCTGAGGAATCCACCGGCTTCAGTCAGGGTCTCCTTTGTATCAATGGAAAACCCGAAAGCGACCGGGAGCACATCTCGCCACTCATCTAGTTGGTGGTTCAGCTCGGCAACTATGGGAGGGAAGCGCGTGGTATCCAAAGCCGCACCAGTGTCACGAGCATAGAGTAATTGATGAACACGGTTCAAAAGTCGCCGCATGCTGATACAGGCTAAGAAATACAGCGCGGATTGCTCCTCTTCTGAGCTTTTGGTGTGCGTGTTGTACGTGCCAGGCAATGGAACTGAGGATTCTATTCGGGCAATCCCTGATGGGGGGCATGCAGACAACTCGGCTACATAGTCACTAATCGATAATCAGCCAACGTCTGCAATTTCACGGTGCAACAAACCTTTCAAGAATATAGCAGGACCAAAATATTCGTCTGATACGCTCTTGGTCTTCGGTTGTACAATCAGCCGGTGGGTATGCCAGAAGGAGAAGACACTTTGATGCCGTCGCGCTGAGAAATTCCCATGCTTGCAACGGCCTAGCGACGGATGCAAAGTATATCCTGAAGTCTCTTGTCAGTGGTTGATGTAACCCACACCCCTCATCTACTTACGCTGTGAAAAAGAGGCATTGGATCGCCTCAGAGTTGACATGTAAATGAGCCACGTGAATCTTTTTCAGCGCACTCTCAAAGTAAATGTCTCCCATGCTTCTCTTCAAGAGCCTCTTCCGCCTTTCATCTTCACCCAAGGAACTGGCACCACGGCGAAGCCCATGAGCCACTTGACTGGCGCAACCTAGGGCAAGAGTTAGAAGAGTAAGACACGCCTCAATGGTATCTTCAGAAGGTACACCGGCTTCCAAAGTGCCTCGTATCCGTTGAATCTGGCTCTGTGACATTGTGGGGTACCAGAAGTTGACATTGCGCTGAAACGAGTCGAGAATCGCGTCAATATCCTCAATGGTCACGTAGGGGTACATCGCGTTGGCTCTCATCTTGATCGGGTGCCTGGACTGCTCAAGGTGGAAGATGGAGGTATGATCGGCGCGCAGGGATGGGAAGGTGTCAAAGTGCGGCCATTGGAGGATCGACTCCGTAGTCGACGTGTGCATGGAGTCGAGCACGGCATTGTCGAAGCTGTATCCATTGCCCTGGCGCGTTTCGCTGAGCGGTGTTTGGACGGCAATGCTGTGGCGGCGCACGCTCCCTTCGTTGCGAGGCGATCCCGAAAACGAGCTGCCAAACTGAAGGTTGGGTGATACGTGGGAATGCTGCCGATCCCTCACGAGAGTGGCATTTAGGTCGTGGAGGTACTTTTCCACGCGCAGCACTCCTTCGAGGATGAGATCACTCTTTCCTCGCCTATGCGGATTTAGCTGCCATTCTCTACCCGGGTCTCACAATCTTACGAGTTGGCCTCGGAGCCATACGAGCAGTCCTGTTCCGCCTTGGAGCAGGTGGCACAAGGATGGCCTCCATCACACCTGGTAGCTGCGCGTCAGTAGCAGTAATAAGGCGCCGATCAAGCGATACCGACCTGATCTTGCGAGCTCTGCAGCTGTCACACTAGAAGCCGAATCTGTTAGCAGAGGCAAGGATGGTGGGGTGGCTCTGCCGGCAGACCTACTGCATGCGACGTCCTGAGCCGTTTCCTCGCAGGTTCGCTCCCAGTCTCGTTGTAGCTGTCGTCCATTTGCTGTGCTGCGGCAGATGGTTGGTCAATTGGAGGGCGTACGAGCTCGCTCCGAGGCGGACCGAGGCAGTGGGGATGGGCAGACGATAAATGAGTGGCATGTTCTGAGGGGCAGCGGTGAGTAGGCCGCTCATGAAGGCGACGACTGCTGAAGGCGATGCAGCAGTCACGCCCAAGCCCAGACGGTGACTTTGCGGCGTGTTCAATTGACTGGCCACTTGCACTATGGAATTGGTAGAGCACACGATGCCTCGATTCATATTGGCCTCTTCAGCAGGCCAGCCAGACAATTGCTTTGGCCGCCCTCCACATTACCCCGCGCTCATGGTCACGAACCATCCGCACCATATGCGGCCCAATTACAGCGGGAGAGCAATCCCTGGGCATAAGACTGATTCTAAACCCGGCCTGTTGTCGCGCTTCTACATTGAACACGGCCAATTTGGCCTCCTACTTGTAAACACAACCTGTTGTTTCCAGAACGCAACTCTGCCCATTAAACTATCACGAAGCTAAGCCGAGGCTCTGGTCAGCTCTGTGGAGAAAACACAGTGGACACGGCCAGCTGAGAATAAGAGGGGACGTTGCTCAACTGTCCACCGCCGTTGGCTGGGCCGCTCGCCGAATGGTGCCCACAGCGGACCTGGTGGATTCTGGCGCGTGTTTCTTGGTCATGACAACTAACTTTTCGCACGACTCAGGCACTAAATTAGATGGTTGGGGAAATATTCGGAGAAAATACGTATAACAATCAAGGTTCACACCAGCAAGTTACGACGCGGTCTAGCAGGGACCGGCACCAATGCATGTAGGCAGTAGTGTAAATACAAATTAGCGTATCGTGTTTGAAGATGGACTGGAGCCAAGCCGTCCATCAGCTCAACTCCAAGCCCCTCACAAACGCGGGACGAGAATAGAATGACATCAACTTGTAGGCAGGTCCATTATACCATAATCTCCTTCTCATTTTCCGCCACCTTGAGGGTATTCATCACCGTCTGGGCGCTCCTCTTCTCCAGACTCTTCTTGACCGGGTCGGCGGCCTCGAAGACCTCGGACAGCTCTTCCAGGGTGCGGTCCTTGGTCTCTGGCCAGTAGAAGTAAATGATGACGGCCTCGAAGAGGTCCCAGAATACAAACACGAGGTAAAAGTGATAGTGGATGTGCTCAAAGGCGGGGCCGCTGCTGTACTGGATGATTGTGGAGGCGACAGAACTGGAAAAGTTTCCGATTGCGGTTCCCTTGGCGCGGATCGAGGTGCTGAGCGTCTCGGCAATGTACATGCTCTGCAGCGGCGTCCATCCAAACGAGAACACGATGCCGAAGATGAAGATCATGGCTACGGTGGCATTGGCGGGCGACTTGTCGTTGGGGTGGTCCAGCGAAAGCTTGCTCGTGCCGGTAATTATGGCGAAGCAGCAGGAGCAAAAGATGATGGAGTAAATGAGCAGAGGACGACGTCCAACCACGTCCGTCAGTCGAGCTCCGATAATGGCGCCTATGAAGCAAAGGACTGGGTTGATGCCGTTGAGCGCAAGCACGGTCTTCTCATTTTTGATGCCGGCATTCTCCAGCATGGCCGGCAGATAGTAGGAGCTCAAGCTGTTGCCGCTAATCTGACCAAAGACGCCCATGCCAACTACGCAAATGAGTCGGCGGCGCGCACTATGCGTGTTCCACAGCTCGTGATAGTCCCACCACTTCTTGTCGGAAGCCTCGGCCGAGATTTGCGAGATCATCTCCTTGATCTGGAGCTGCACCATTGGATGGTTCTCGTCGCCCTCGCCGTGGTATGTCTTTAGCACATTGATGGCTTCTTGATGGCGGTCATTTGCGACGAGCCATCGTGGGCTCTCTGGGAGGAAGAAGACGGCCAAGACAACAATTCCAGAAGTAATCATCTGGCACCAGATGGGGATACGCCATGCCGTGTCGCTCTCGAGATAGCTGCATCCGTAAACGACCCAGCTGGCGATGATGCTCCCAATGTACCAAGTGCAGTTGTAGAGTCCTGTCAAGGTGCCCCGCCACGCCGGGTGGGCCATCTCACTGACGTAGCAGGGAGCAGACACACAGCAGAAGCTCACACCAAAACCCAGGATGAATCGACCGCCGAGGAATTGCCCACGTGTGTTGGAGGGTCCCTGTACACAGGAGCCCACAATGACCAAGAAGGCACCAGTGAACATGCCCCAGCGTCGCCCAAAGTAGTCGTTGACAGGGCCTGTGAAGAAGACGGCGGCGACGGATCCGATGTTGTACCTGACAAGTTAGCACGCGGGTTTGTGACGGATTTAAAGAGAATACTAACATTGCAAAGACAATTCCGGTACTAGAGTCTGCAACTTTCCTAAGTGGTATCAGTACTTGATGTGTTGAAGTCGTCGTCAAACCACTTCACTTACATGCCAAAGAAGTTTTGATACGAAGTCATACCATTGAGACCTCCCATCAGACTACCATCGTATCCGTTCTATCATGACTTGTTAGCGAGCGAAAACTACAAACCATCATCATACATACCAGACATCCGCAAAGGTAGGCGGCAGCCAGGACAAGGTAGAGGCGAAACATTGTAGGGGTCCATGGTGACACCTTATGCGTCTCCACATCATGGGCAAGCTGTACCGCAGTGCCGGTGTCATGGACCTTGCGATCCTCAACTCCTTCGGCAGTCATGGCGTAGCGTGACGTCTTGCTCAAAGTAGATGGTTTGTTGATTCTCAAGAGGAACAGGGCGGGTGATTTACAAGCCAAGCTTTTCCTACGTCCGGCAATTGACTCCTTATATATTCGACGCGACTGCTAACCGAATACACCCCTTCTAGATGGCCTGTTGCATCCCATGATCATGGACTTCAGCCTGTTTGACCCTGACCCAAAAGCGCCTGTCAATAGCTTCGACATGGCTTCGGTTCGCACCGACTTCCCCGCATTCCGCTGCTGAGTATCTGACCAGCCCATGCAGGCGAACCAGCCCGGGGGTTCGGGCTATTCCTAATAGACGGTGCTAACTGAGGGATGCATGCTACATTGTCAACGCGTTCTATGTGACATGCATCCCTCACGGCGAGAACTGTTGGAGTTGAGTGGCACTTGGAGGCGTGTCCCCACCCCGGCTCCGACATCCCCGTGGCGCCAACGCGGGTGCCCCTGCAGGGCTCATTGGCCCGCGTCCAGAGGATCATGGACCGAAGTGGTTGTTTCCCCGGGCCACTCTTGGGCATCCCCGCAGACTCGGGGGACACGGCAAGAAGCATAATCACAGCAGGGCCCCCGAGCGGGGGTCAGACCATCCCCACGTCAATCACAAGCTCGGGGGCTGACGCCGGTTTCGCCAGTTGGCCCGGCCCATCTGCGCCCTGGAGGCTCGTTGTTGTCTCCTCATGACCTCTCAATTCTGTATCAATTGTGGAACGCTTCAAATCCACACTGCGGGGATCATGACTTTAAAAGCGCAGAGCAAGTCCTGCGCTGCGCCGTCTGGTCAGACCCTGGCGTCTTGCCTTTTCCCAATTGTAAACAAAGACATCATCTTTTGCGTGACTTGAAGATGGCTGTTGGTGCTCGAGGAATCGCTCTTCGAGAGGACGAGTCTCGCCCAGACTACGAGAACGAGGCCGTCTTTCGACGAAACTGTCTCCCAACAAGATCCTACTATATCCCCGAGACCTCGGTGCTCCTCAATGGCTCCTGGGACTTTCACCTCGCTTCCACGCCGCTGGACGCGCCCGAGGCAGGCTCCTCGGACGAGGTGACCTGGGACAAGCAGACCGTACCCGGCCACTGGCAGCTCCAGGGCTACGGCAAGCCGTGGTACACCAATGTCCAGTACCCCATCCCCGTCTGCCCTCCATACGTCCCGGCAGAGAACCCCACCGGCACGTACCGCCGCAGCTTCCATGTTCCCCCGGCCTGGGATGCCGACTCCCAATTGCGATTGCGCTTCGACGGTGTTGACAGCGCCTACCACATCTGGGTCAACGGAGTCTTGGTGGGCTACGCCCAGGGCTCCCGAAACCCCACCGAGTTTGACGTGACTGAGTATGTCGACCGCAAGGGTCCTAATGAGGTTTTCGTTAGAGTCTACCAGTGGTCCGACGGCACTTACATCGAGGACCAGGACCAGTGGTGGCTTTCTGGTAAGTGAGCTCTCAATGACGCGGCGGACAGCGGACTAACACGGGTTCAGGTATTTTCCGCGATGTGCACCTAATTGGCTTCCCCAAGGCCAACAGAATCGAGGACTGGTTCCTGCGAACTGACCTGGACGAGAAATATGAAAACGCCACCCTCCTCGCGACCGTCGACGTCCTCGCCAGTGAGAAGGGTACCCTTGAGCTCACCCTCTCCGAGCTGGCCAGCGGCGAGACCGTGGCCTCTACCACAGCATCCGTCGAGAAGGACGGCAAGGTCGAGATCAAGCTCGACGTCACCAACCCCAACAAGTGGACGGCCGAAACACCATACCTTTACCAAGCCAAGCTCACCCTCAAGGCGGGCGGCTCTCCTAACGCCATTACCCAGCGCATTGGTTTCCGCAAGGTTGAGCTCATCAACGGTCTCATGACTGTCAACGGCACACCCATCAGACTCCGCGGTGTCAACCGACACGAGCACCACCCCTTGTTCGGCCGCGCCGTCCCTCTTGATTTTGCCAAGAAGGATCTCCTGCTGATGAAGACGCACAACATCAACGCCCTGCGATGCTCTCACCAACCCAACAACCCCAAGCTCCTCGACCTCTGCGACGAGCTTGGTCTGTGGGTCGTTGACGAGGCCGATCTCGAGTGCCACGGCTTCTACGACGCTGTCGCCCGCCCTCAGGATATTCCCGAGTCAATGGACTATGAGGAGAGAAAGAAGATGACCTTCCCTCTTGCTGCCAAATACCTCTCGGACAACCCCGCCTGGGGTCCTGCCTACCTGGACCGCATGAGGTCCATGGTCCAGCGAGACAAGAACCACACCAGTGTCATCATCTGGAGTCTGGGCAACGAGGCCTTTTACGGGTGCAACCACAAGGACATGTACCAGTACGGCATCGACTTTGACCCTGGACGACTCATCCACTACGAGGGTGACATAAACGCAGAGACGGCGCACATGTACAGTTACATGTACCCGGCTCTCGACCGTCTTGAGAAGCTCGCCCAGGAGGAGGGCGTCAAGGACGGCAAGTTCGAGAAGCCCATCGTTCTGTGCGAGTACGGCCACGCCATGGGCAACGGCCCCGGTCTCCTCGAGGACTACGAGGAGCTCTTCCGCCAGTACCCCCGTCTCCAGGGTGGTTTCATCTGGGAGTGGGCCAACCACGGTCTGTGGAAGGAGAAGGAGGGATACTACGGCTACGGTGGTGACTTTGGCGAGTTCCCCCACGACGGCACCTTTGTCATGGACGGTCTCATCAACAGCAAGCACGAGCCTACCCCTGGCTTGACTGAGTTCAAGAAGGTGATCCAGCCCGTGGGCTTCGAGTTCGACGGCGGCAAGATTACCCTCGAGAACCGATACAACTTTACGGACCTGAGCCACCTCGCTGCTACATACAAGATTGAGGAGTTCGGTAACGAGTAAGTGAAAACCAGTCTCAGCTACAACAACGTTCGATGCTAACAAATTAGGACACACATCCTCGCCTCTGGCTCTCTCGAGGTCCCCGCTGTCAAGGCAGGAGAGAAGGGAACCATTGAGCTCCCCGCCGAGGCCCTCAAGTACAAGAGCGACAAGGAGGTCTACCTGACCGTCATCCTTACACTCAACCAGTCTACCAACTGGGCCCCCAACGGCCACGAGGTCGCCTGGGCCCAGCACCGATACCAGCGCGCCGAGGCCGCCGAGGTCGCGGTCCTAAACAAGCCCGCCGTGGAGCTCAAGGTCTCCACCAAGGGCTCCGAGGTCCAGGTCTCTGGAGGCGACTTCGTCTTCACCTTTGACCGTGCCCGCGGTTCCCTCAAGAGCTGGGTCTCCAACGGCCAGACTGTCCTTGACCCCAGCCCCAAGGACAGCGTCGCCATCATCCCCTCGTTCTGGCGACCCAAGACGGACAACGACGTCCCCTCATCGCTCCCTTACTGGCAGCGCTTTGGCGTCGACAACCTGAGCTCGCAGCTGCGCTCTTGGTCCGTCGACGAGGCCGCGGACAAGGTTGTCCTCAAGGCCAAGACCTGGATCTCTCCAGCCGTCCTCGAGTGGGGATGGGACAGCGAGATTGAGTACACCGTGACGTCCACCGGAGCCCTCATCATCGACGTTGTCCGCCTCAAGCCCGTCGGACCTTTCCCCGTGCATGTGCCCAGAATCGGTCTCAACCTGCACGCCAACAAGGCGCTCGACCACGTCCGATGGTTCGGTCGCGGTCCCGGCGAGAGCTACCCAGACAAGAAGGACTCGCAGCGCATTGGTATCTGGTCTGTCAACTCGATCGCCCAGCTCCAGACACCCTACGACGTTCCCCAGGAGAACGGAAACCGCGAGGAGACCCGGTGGTTGACCGTGGCCGACAGCCAGGGCGACGGTATCCGTGTAAACAGACTGGACGGCGGCGCTGAAGCCGAGTTCAGCTTCGTGGCCAGCCACCACAGCGCCGAGACCATCCAGAATGCCGCCCATCCTCCGGACCTTGTCGAGGAGGATGCCACTCTGCTCCGAGTGGATGCCAAGGTTGCTGGAGTCGGTACGGCGGCTTGCGGACCTGGCGTGAGGGACGACCTGTTGGTCAAGACGGAGGAGATTAGCTTCAAGATCAAAATTGAAAAGATCTAATTAGTGAAATGCCTATAGCTAAAATATAATCATCTATTGACAAGATTCTGCCTAGTGTCATCTTCCATTGCCGTACCAGCTATTTATGGGATATCTTGACAATTCATCCTAGATATCCTATACGTGACTCATTCAACCATGCCACTCCTTTGCCCTCTTTTCCTTGTAAATAAATGATTTTTAAATAAGATAAAACATAATTTTATATTATCTTTAGACCATTAAAAGCAGTTACTTAGAATAAGGATCTTTATACTAAAGATTTAGAAAACTTACCATAATCCGCCTCTTGGTGAAGAGATCGGTTTAAGCCATTCCTTTCCTCAAAGAAGAACAACTTTACCATCATTAAAGTTATCTCTAAGACTCAAAGAGATACATGCCACGTCCTTGTACGGTCTGTTTGGATACTGTTTTAAAAAATCGAGACAAGACAAGAACGATACGAGAAAGAGTTTCTTATCAAACAAAACAAATTCCACTGCTCGAGTCAAGTCGTGGCGTTGCATCGCGATGTAGATGAAAAATGTAAGCCGACCGAAACCTGTGTACCTACACTCACTCCTTTCCACACTGCGCTACTATCTCCAATTCTCACTTAAATACTTATACAACCCATCACGACTCAGTCTATGTACCGTGACGGCTCCAGTATTCCTCGTCATCCCGTCCATCTCCAAATCCTCATTCTGCTGGTGCTGGTGCTGAGCGGGGAGCTGTTGCAAAGCTTGAATCATTTCCGGCATATGCTGGGGCAGCTGCTGGGCGGGTCACTGATGTATTCGCTGGAGGAATCTATCAGGGCAATTGCGACGAATGTGGCCCATTTGATTGCACTGTGGCCAACGTTGGGCGTGCCAGAATGATACGGGTTAGATGTGATTCTTGCCTCTCTGCACACCACCCGTTGGTGGCCGCCGCCACCTCCACGACCATGGCCATTACCATTGCCTTTTGAAAGTCAGGACTGAACAGGCAGTATTTGCACAAGAGGCAGTTCATACCTCGGCGGCTACGATCACTGCTACCACCTCTGCCTATGTGGATGTTGTAGTTCGGTACTGTTGGAAATGCAGCCCAACCACAGTCAAAGGAATCTTGATGGTTGCGAGGATGACCTCTCCTAAATCTGAAAGAGGAAAAAAGAAGTGAGTAAATGCAGGTAGGGCATGCTGATTTGAGTTGGTGGGCATCTCTCTGGTAGCTGGCTGGCAGTTCCATGATTTCTTGGCCTTAGATGTAAGGCAACGCAAACAAACGGGTATCTGAAAGATGCCACCTACTTCTAACGATGGAGGAATCAGAGGAGCCTTAGCCCTATAAAACTCATGGCGCAGCAATAGAGGCTATCATAATAAACCTGCCTCATCGATACATCAAGCCAACACTAGTCTTACTTCCCACAATGTAGACAATGGCCTACCAAGGCGCATTCACACGAGTCAATGCAAGGTTTCCCAAATGCTGGCATTGCTGATGCTGTTTCTAGGAACCCAGCATGAAATTGCAGAAGAGTGAAATCCAATAATATATTGGCCACGTGGATGTCACTTCCATCCTACTTGTCAGTTGGAGAAGAGGCCATGTCATATAGTAGGCGAGGTCGTAATATGGGTTCCTGAGTAAATCATTAATGGCATGAACATACCAGGGCACTTCTTGTGTCATTTGAATTTGAAATGTCTAGGTTCTATGAGTGATTGAAGGAGATTGCAGGCTGCAAGTCTGGAATGTCCATCTCAAATGATGCACCAGAAGGCTGACAGCACCTTTCGGCGGGCTATCCGATAATTGAAATAAATGAATAAAATAGAATAGTATAAATAATCTGACATAAAATAATATTAGTCTTTACTTATCATAATTGTATTATGATCATTATTTACTATCATCCCCCTTTGAAGAAACAGAGACAGTCGCAATGGAGAGGTGACTCTGGCGTTGCCGGACCTTTGCATTTCGTTTTTGATGGAGGGAAACAACTATCAGTGTCTCTAGGCCAAGCATTGTGGTACATAAACCGATATGCTTGTTCAATGGTCCACTAGAGTGACACATGGTGGTAATCACAGCTTAGAAAATGCTACCTATCACATTTTGGTTTCTACGTGGTTTCCCAAGATTCAATACAGCCTTGCTCACAGTCGAAACCTCCTTGGATCTTGGGTCCTCTTAGTTCTAAAGCCCCCCTTGTTTTCCAGCAAGCCTTTCGCCAGACTAATCGTAGATCACCCGTAAAACGACTTCTCTGTAGATCATTTGTTTTGAGGACTAACGGATAGCCTGGGGGTGAGAGTTTGGGCTAACCAGCGCGGGAGGCCGGATTGCCAGGGTGTGATCAAGATGAGCGTTTTATTACTCCTTGTATTTGGATTAAACCACGCCACTAGACACATTAGGCAAATTCAAGATTGTGATGGGAGAAGTATTGAAATGACCATTGCTATTTGTACATTTCAGTATGAGATGCGATTATGAATGTCCGTCGGGTGGCTCTTGAATGTGCAGGCAGCCCATGTATATTCGTCATCACTGTTTTCCAACCGATTCAATTCGGATGCGAGTCCGTCGCCGCATGTGTCGGCTGTTAGCCATGAACATACCGAGTGGCACAGCCGATGCAGGTCGGCGAACCCATCGGAATAGTAGGTTCGCAGTAAGGGTTAGCTCAGGTGAGAATAAAACCCTAATCACGGCTGATTTATTTCCGAGCCTAAGGTCAAGGTTGAAGAGATGCTTCTCCCGGAAGGGCTAGAGGTCCCTTTCCCTTCTCGGATGAGAGTCCGTCCCGTTATATTTTAGCGTGATCCCGGTGGCGTTCGCAGTAGCCCCATGTGGGACGGCTGTTAGCATAGCACGAAATGAAGCGCCGTCGGATTCGCTCTTAGACGCCATCGATGTTGAAACGCTCTAATTGCAAGCCGTGGGTGCGGGATGCGGACCTTCTTCCTGTATCCGCGAAGCTTGCGGAATAACGTCGGGCACCATGGCTGAACTTGAACACCGACCGACGGAAATTCTGGGATTACCTCACCTTGTTGTCTACAGAACCAACACTGAGTTACATAGGATGAACCATTGCCGATTGGCCCGCGTATTCCAGGTCTTCGATACCGTATGCGGGGCGGAAATCACAGGGTTGCATTACAATCACCTGATTGTGAGGCCTGGCAGTGCTTCATCCGTGCCATCGGTAACCATCCGTGCTCACTCGAGGACAGTACCCACGTGTTTGCGTGTCCAGAACTTCGATCGAAGCTGTCACATTGATTGATATTCATTCATGCTTCCTCATATGGATGGAAGAGTTTCTCCACTCGCGTGGCATGTGGAACATGAAGAGCAAAGACGTTTTCTAGAGGGATCCGCCCTGGTGTTGGTCAGTGTGCAGCATCTCGGCCTTGGCCGGAACAGAGGGGTTGGCTATTATGAAATAAACCTGGAGGCGAGACTCTACTCTGCCCAGGGTCCCTGGATATCCTGGTCCTCGCTTTCCGGGTTACGTTTCCCCGTCTAAAGGGCTTAGAGCCCGTCCAACGCGCAAGGGACCTATACGAATCTAGATTCCTTGGGTTGCATCAGCCTCCTAAATCCAGCAAGTCCCTGGATGGCACTGGCCGTTGCAAGGGCCAATTTACCTCACCACATGCCAAACTTACACATTCCCAGGGGAGATCGCTCAGGGGGTTGTAACCGAAGGGCTAGGATACCGGCCCAAAATGCATCTGGCTCGGTTTAGAAACTGGGGTCCCGCCACCCTGATCAATCCCTTGCGATCGCTTAACGCCGCCGGAGCACGGCCGGTGGGGCCGACGAGATGGCCTAGTCTTAAATGGGAAACTCTGCAACCGAAGTCATTTTGTCACTGGAACATATTGCAAGAAGGATTGCCAGAGTTAAAAATTGTATTTCGACTCTATATCATCATGGTGTCGTTAAATAGAGTGGCACTAGTGCCAATGAAGATAATCTATGTACAAATCTGGTCTCTGCTTGTTTACAAGTAAACGTAGCAAAAGGGGCCGTCGACAGTGTTCATGAGGTCCTTGATCTGGCGCTTAGGGCCGGCCCAACCGTACTCGACGTAGTCGTCAAAGGTAGTCTGGGCACTGGGTGGTGTGTTAAAGAAGGTGTTGGTGCCGTTGAGAGCGATTTCACCATTGTACATCCTGTCCTTGGGCGACAAAAGCTGCCAGATCCACCAGGTGCGGTCGATCATGGCATGGTGTAGGTAGAAAGCAGGCTCACCGGGAGACACGTAAACATCTCTGCCGGGGTCACCTCCAAAGGAATAGTGACCACCGCCGTGCACGCCCAAATCACCAGATCCAGGAACACCCTGCATCATCATTTGGAAGTCGTAGACATTCTTGGGCTTGAGAATGTTGTTGAGGACGGAAGTGGCGTTGGCATAGCGGGAGTTGACAGCGTTAGTCAAATCTCTCTTAAGGCAGCGAGGATTCCAGTCTAGCGGATTGGAAGCTGCACTGCTGGTGCCACCGGGAAGATCAAGAGCTGCAGGGCCCAGGTTGACAGTGAAGTTCGTGCTGAATGGCCCAGTCTTGACACAGCCGCCGCCCGAGCCGGCCGGCAGATAGATAGGAGGTAGGCCGGTAGAGGCGCCGAGGACGGTGTCTCCCTGGCCAGGAATGTACTCTCCATCAGACCCCATGGAGTACTCGCTGCCATCAAAGATGGAAGACCTGTTAATGCCGGTGGCGGCGGTGATGGCCCAATCCCAGTACTGCCATGTGTCAGGGGGGTGTTCAAGAATAGTTATGGATTTAGGAAAGAACACTTACCGGTTGGGTACCTGTATAACCACATTCGGTCTGCAACGCACGCTCGTAGAGCCACGTGAAATATCGGTGCCAGGATAGGAAGTTGCCCGTGTAGTGGATGGCCAGCGTTTGGTTGATGTGAGTGGCCACAAAGTCATCATAACGGGTCTTTGCTCCAGCAGCAGCAGACGAAGGGGTCAAGGCGGGCTTGGACTGCAGGCACTTGACAGCATCAACGTATGCCTTCCTTTCCTTCTTAGAGAAGGTGTTCCTACAGGGGAGGTCAGTGCTCTGTATCACCATTGCCGTGACGGATTGTTTTAGACTCACCACTCTCGCCGGATGCGGATGTTGCTCCAAGTGCAGGTGCTGCCTCGCTTCTCAGCGTCCTGGACAAGCTCCTTGGCCTGCTGATAGGCGGCTTGGGCCAAGTCAGAGATATCGTCATAGTGGGTGGACTCAGGGGTGGCCGCAGTTGTGGTTCCCTGAGGGAGAGCGAGCACGCCAGAGGCGGCGGCCAGCACGGTGAGGAGTCCAGCACGCATGTTGACGATCGGGGATGGCAGAGGAAGGATCTACAGGGCCCACGTTTGACAGGTTTAGACTGGCTTGAGGAGAAACGAGTAGCGGAACGGTCGAGCAACGGAATGAAGGACAATGGTCTATATAGCCACTCCACGAGCCCGGGTCCCCGTGGGAAACCCCATCGAACTATGGACCTTCCAAAGAACCCGTCAACGACCAACAACGGACATGGCCTGCGGGCTTACTCACCGTCGAGTTAATTTGGCCGACACCAGGGAATAAGCGGCAATTACTGCCGTTTATGCTGCCATATCTCCGGAGGAAGGTTGGGCATTGTAAAATTTAGAACTAAGGATCGCCGGGGCTTCAGCTCGAGGCGCCAACACATCGACGCCAGCGACTAGGCCCACCGTCGCCCTCGCGGGTGAGCCGAGTGGCCGGGGTTGGCCTGCCTTGGAAGCTCTGACAAGAAGATTTGGTAGATCAGATTCGAAATCGTCCATTGTCTTGGCTCTCCACCTGCAGGGATGGTGCCATTCGAAGTGCAGGGCTGGCGCCAGGCTACGCTATTTTTTTTTTATTCTCTCAGCGCAATGTCGGGCAGCTTCCAACTTGGTTTTGGCGTCAGTAACCGTCGTTGTTTTTGTCTTTAGATTTTGTCTGGTGGGTGCAACGGCCCCATGTCTCTAGCCTCATCGCCACAGTTGGTTCGGTTTTTTTTGGTTCCCCTGCTGCCCTGTTGACGGGACGGGGCCGCGGGCTTGAGAGGGGACTCGCAAAGGCTCCATGCTCAAGGCAGGGATCGACATGGCACTAAAGATTGAGCATGGATCCGAATCCCACCGCCGGAGGGCTGCTGGAATGTTGATCCGGCTGGCCTCCGTCCCACAGTGGATGAGCAACACCGATTGATGGGGCCATCGTAACTGTCACATCGGACAGGATTGATGATCAGCATGTTGATCGATTTGAACGCGTGCCAAATCAACTTGCGACCTTAGACTCTCGCGTTCACATCGTGGACAGCACCTGGTCTCCTCCAACGGCAAAGGTGCAGCCTAGTGCGGCGGCCGTGCCTCCCGAGTCCCGTCCCCGGACGATACGGATCGATTGATTTCCGCCTCTTCTTCTAGTGTCCCTGAATACCGCCACCGATGTCACCCCTGGCAGCCGCTCCAGACCACACACCATCATCGGCTTTTGCCCACAGTGGGGAATCCGCCAGTCTGGAGCGGCCTGTCATGCATGCATGCCTCAAACGAGACGCCATCACAGTTAGAAAGCGCAGAACCCTTGGAACACACGTAGGCGACGGATATGAGTCGTATGATGTGGTCCAGGATAGCAAATTGGTGCCTTCAAAGTGAATGATGTTACTACGACATAGCATGAGTTCCGTGAGCTATAGACCCAGGTTCAGAGCGTAGGAACTGACTTCAGCCTGTTTGGCTACCGTCAGGCATCCCTCCTCTTAGTCGCAAGTTATTCTTAAAGCAGTATAGCCGACAGTCGTGTAAAAGGGGACCGATAAGTGAAGCCCTCTTCCTTCTCCTATAGGCCGAATAACGATTAATTGAAACGGCAGGGGCGGTTCCCGTCCGGTGCCCGGTTTTTTGGGAAAAGCCCCCGTGCCTTGTGGCGTCTAACGAACACGGTGGGACGCAATGTCTTGGTTTTCAATAGTTCCTTTGTCTTTCGGTTCCCAGATTCCCGGAGCTTTCATCACACACGTGGAGAAGAAGATCTGGCTCCATTGAATCTTCTTATTATTCCCTGCCGCGTCCTTCTGCACGAATGTTCAAGGCGGTTCGACTTGCATGTAGCCCACCATGGATCGTGCGGCCCTGCCTTCAAACCCCTCTGAAAATGGGTCCAAAGACATCTTGACTGCGACCGTCTTCATCATCTCTCTCGCCACAATCACCGTGATTGCTCGCCTATACGTTCGCATCTCTGTTATTCGGAACACTGGGTGGGATGTATGGATTCCCCCCACTCTTCTTGCTTTTCATGTCTGACTCGATCGAAAATACAGGATTGGTTCATGGTTTTGGCCTTGGCCCTCTCCTGGGCCGGCCAAGGTGTCATCTTCGGGCAGGTCGCACACGGAGCAGGACGTCACGTTGGAGATGTAGATCCCGACGTTTATATGGTAGGAATGAAGCTTAACTTCGTCTCTCAGCCGATTTATTTGATCGCCATCTGTGTCGTCAAACTATCGGTTGGCTGCTCGCTTTTGCGAATTGCGTCGACCAAGTTCTACCGCCGACTGATCTTGTCCATCATGATCTTCATGGCGGTGTATACCATCATCTGCTTCTTTGTATGTCAAAAAGAAGTATTGCTATAAGCTACTGCTGACGTCCGTTTAGACTCTGGTTTTCCAATGTAGCGATTTAAGAATTCTTTGGGATTCTTCAGTACCCTCTACTTGCTGGTCCAAGCAAACTCTCCAGGGCCTCTCGTACACCAACTCCTCGCTGAATATTCTTACCGACCTCCTATTCGCAATTATCATCCCAGTCCCGATGTTATGGGCACTCAATATCAACCTTAAAGCTCGTATTACGCTCATTGGCATCCTTGGATTGGGTATTTTCGCCTCTGCATCAGCCATAATCAAAGTAGGCTATATTGCCAACTATGGCAAGATGGGGGACTGGCTTTGGGATTCTCGGAATATCACTATCTGGACATGTGTGGAACTCAACGTGGGCATCATTGCAAGCAGTCTGCCTTGTCTACGCCCCATTTTCAAGCGCTTCCTTGGCAGCACGTATGGCAAAAACTCTAAAAAGACTCCCAATACCGGAAATACCAATTACGGCCGTGGTACATTACGAAGTGGTAGTAATTGGCATACACTATCCAGTGGCCGACGAGGCGCTGATGATATAGTGGACGAAGCAAGCAGCCAGCGAGCCATCAACGCTCACATGGATGAATTTGAGCTACAGAACCGCATCGCAAGTCCTCATGGTATCACCAACAAGACTACAATTTTGACAGACGCGGATGCAAAGTCCAGCGATGAAAGTGTCGATCGCATTGGGATAGCTTCTCACTACCCTGGTATAACCAAAACAACTGTCACAACTGTCGAGGTCTCGAAATCAGACACCTCTTCGTCTTAGATAGTTGTGTCGTTTATGTTATTATCTCTTCTTTGTCCCATATCTAGCCTTCTCTTTCCGTTAACGAGACCGGCACAAAATAGAAGGTTCAAATTGCAGAATATTGCAATAGCCTAGGTATTTTTTATGTACATTCTTTAGAGGGGTTGGGCTCTCGCAATGGGTGAATGATGGATGGATTGGGAAAAGTAGGGTTGGTGATGATCATGGACACGGCCTAAAAGAATAGGCTGATAAGATTAATTAATATATGCGGCTATCTAAGATGAAAGGGAACTTGGGCACGCAATTCATGTAAATATTCAAACAATACTTAGTAACTTTCGTCAAAGCGAGGGAGTCGGGCCCATGAAACAAGCGCATCAGCTATCGGTGAAATATCAGATTTGAAAGTCTATAGGGGAATGCAGTCTTGCCACAACTGGTATGTTGTGAGTCTTCAAGACTACAAAAAGTTGGATATCACAGGGGGGTGGGGGGGGGTATGTTATGCAAAGCTCACCGTGCTGTCTCAGGACATGATTTAGATGCCTTAGGTCCTGATCTTTTCGCCCGCGTAGGGTGAATCTCGAGTAGAAAGTGGGAACGGAAAAACCACAAGCTATCTGCTATTGGTCGGATTTATTCTACATCTGAGACACAGAATTATGCAAGTTTCGCTTTGTACCTCTCGGGCTTTTCTTAGGCCGCTCAATAATAATTGGTCAAAATCTTATTTTTTTTCGAGTAGCCCTCAGCGCCATTTCCTGGCGCTGAGGATAAATCTGGCTTGCTGACAACGAGTTACATCGGGCTTTAGGAAGTCCGTTCGAAGTCACTGTGGGGCATTTCAGATTGACCCTACGCGAGCGAAAAGATCAGGACCTTAATTGGGTAAGTTGGGCCTTTGAGGCTTAATGGCAATATGAGTAGAAGAATGATGATGGCTAATATGGAAAACCGACGGTTTGCTCCCATTGTTTATTTACAAACGCAGGCTTACAGCGACACGGTAAGAACGCAAACCACAATACCACGAACTGGTTCTACATAGCGAGCCTGTTGGTCAAGAGTGAAGGGCGCTGGAGTCAAGCAATGAAACAGGAATAGGGACACAGTTAGGGGGCCTGAGTTGTAAGATGAATCTTTGATCTTTCTAAATCCTCTTCTTCTAGCGTCTCTTTGTAGGCAACTTGGTGGGACGATTGAGCGACATAAGGTTGGAATTAGTACACACTGGCTGGGAATGTCGGCTTATCACTGTACTAATCCCGTTTCTTCTGACGTTCTATCAGCGATTTCCGATATTGTAAGGATGCATTATTATGATTGACTACGCAAATCTAGCTAAAATGATTTGACATGTCATAAACAGCGGTGATAATCGCGGGTACAAAGAAGTTGAAATGGCCAGTTGGGTGAAGTCACATAGAAAACATAACCAGCAGAACGTACGTGGGCAATAATCTCCAGACACATGCCAGGAGATTGTGGTGCATGTATTTTCGGATGCATTTCATTGCTAAAATTTGGTTCAAATGTCAAAGCCATATTAGATAGACGATGGGTTGCCAGTCAGAGAATACAAATGTGTATACTTGTGGAGATGATAATATTTTGTGCCTAGCTCGTTGAATATATCCGGGACCCGATTGTTTGCATATACCATTTCCCCTTTCAATGGCTTCCCCAAAATCCGCATGACTTGAATTGCATATAAACAGTATTGTTCACGAAAACCAGTCGTTAGCCAGGAAATGTTGTCTGACTCACATATGGCCAAGACATGTCTCCATGCATTCCTCGAGTGTCGGGGTCCTTACTACATGTATACGAACGCATGTTGAGGTCTTTCCTTATAGAATAGAACAGACTTCAAATGGTATTTTCACAGATGAAGAAACCACGTTGTGTAAAATACTTCCAAAACAAATAGCATCTGTTCAGCGCCACACGTCTCATATTTCATACTTCTCTATCATCAAGTTGTTATATTTCTAGTTGGGGTGCAGATGAACATAGCCTGTATTGTACTAAGAACACTAATTCAAATGACATTAGGTTAGTGGGAGTAAACAAACTACCGGCGGCGCGCCAGGTCGCCTCTAAATAGGCGCGGGAAGAAGAGAATGTAGAGAAGTCAAATGTTCATCTTACAACTCAGACCCCCTAACTGTGTTCCTATTCCTGTTCCATTGCTTGAGTTCAGCGCTCTTCACTCTTGACCAACAGGCTTGCTGGATATCACCAAGGCCTGAGTTGACCTATCTGAAATCAGACTTTCTAATACCTCGAGCCAACAGCGCTTGGTCAATTGGAATAGCCTTTTGAGTCTCTCTCTATCCAGGTAAAGTTATCAAACCAGGAACAAGTCGACGGTTGACAGTTAGTTTTCAGGATATGGAAGGACCATCTTGGATGTGTTGAAGAAATCAAAGAACAAAGTTTCAATACACTTTCACCTCCAAAATTCCATATCACGACGATGGTTATCTACTAAATACAGAGGTAGCGAAAGTTGATTTCCCTTTTGGCCAGAAAGAAGGATGAGGGCTGGCCAGTTGTTTGAATGCAAATTACATCCGCCAACTTCATGGTCCTCACGCTTCTGTGAATGCTGGCTAAGTAGTTTGTTTTTTACTTCAAATGACTGGCCGGATTCTTAAGACTTAATTCCAGTTTATTCCTTAAATATTTATTCCTACCGGCACTCATGTCTTGGGTCAAGAATTTATTTGACTTTTCACCTCGCAGCTCTAAGAGTTAATACTTGATAGACGGCCCCAGGACTCAGGAAATTGAGCAAGTCCCAGGAATCTGTTGTGCAGTGACCTCTCTTGCATCATCACGCAGTCTGATTCGTGGCAAAATGTTGACTCAACGTTGTTTTGGATTGGTTCCACCTGGCTTGCGCCCGGCAACTTGCCATGCCGAGAGCCAAGAAAACTTCCTCCAGAGGTTCATGAACGTAAACGCGTATATCGGCCATTCCGCGCATAATACTCCATCTTTCATTTAATCTTCACTCGAGCGGGTATCGGAAACCTTGTCTGGGCACGTGCAACCGCGAAAGTTTTTGGCCGTTCCCGCGCTCGCATTCGCGTTGGGGCAACCCGAAACTAGCGCAGAATTTACTCTCGACGATGCTCAATTGGGCTAAAGGGAGTCTGGTCTGCCTCGTCGTATTTATTTTCGCCTTATTGACGTAATATTGAGTGACCCTCAGTTTGAAGTGATCACTCAGGCTTGGCATTATGGCACTTGTTGATTTACCGCGTCAATCTCGAAAATTCAAGCATCAATCATTATTCACCATGATCACTTGGAAAATACAGCATCTTATTCCGTCAATGAGATGACTATCGAAGCTTGTTGGATGTTGTTTATGAAAAAATCACCAATAATTACTCATATTCACTCTAGGGTAATTGCTTAACAATATGCCCTGTACGCAAGAATTTCATGGCCGTTCTGTATTGGGGATTACCCTGTTGTTCAAGGTAAGGTTCTTGTCTCGGTTTCAAATGCTAAATCTTGGGGAAGCAGACATGGTTTGCACCATTGCACTGCCAAGACGTCTGTTGCACTCTACGAATCGTTTTAATACGACACACTTGCCATCACCTTTTTTTTTCTCATGCTCGATGCAAAGTAACAAGTTCCTGAGATACTACGCGTGTTGGTGGCCGAGTTTAATCGAAATAGGCCTGAAACATTGGATTATACTTCTCGTTCGTGTCGCCAGGAACCAACCTATGCCAGCCCTGTCTCGGTATGTGGGAGGTGAAAGGTCCCCTGCGCAGCCCACAAGGGGAAAATAGACGGCGGGCTCTCCGACTGGCTGCACAGCCCCATATCCAAATATGGAGAGACTGAAGACTGAGGGCTTCACCATTACTAATACGTGATTCGAGCGCCTTAGCGACGCAATCAATCTATCCCTGATGCAACCTCGCAGTCCTTCCAGAATAAAAAAGTTCCCAGCCAAATCCAGTTATGCAACCGAGCGCGCCGAGGTATCATGCTGGCAATTGCGCGGCCTCGACCGCTAGAAATGATACCGAGCCGTTTTGGACTAGTCGTTGCAGAGAGAATTGGGGATAGGGAAATAAGGAAATAGTATCCGACTGCAGCTGACTTATTCTATCACTCCTAAGATGAAGATCGGCAATCCATTCGCTCAGTGAGATTCCTTTTGAGATGGCCCCGCTGGGCCCAAATATCCCGATAGAACTGTTGCGGTGCACCAAATGATACCGAGCCCCCGGTAGTGTAACCCTCCTCCACGTGCTATATAGCATTAGGCTTGAATGGGCAAATATTTCTCGAGCCTCTTGTCAACCCTGGCGAGCCTCGGAGAGGTTTCCAACTGGCTCAATCTCAATGCTACCACTCGGGCGAGGGTGCGGGCGAGTAAGGCATGTAAACACCATAGACCCTCTGCACGTGGGCGAGGATTACACAACTCGACAAGTATGTGGTTGAGCGGCGTCAAGATTGCAGGATTCATACGTCGATATACGCCGCTGGCCTTGATGTACGCATCACAGGAAGCCCCGGTTTTGAAACGACCTCCCACTTTCCGGTGTTTGACAGCCTGGCGGGTCCTTCTCCGCCTTGTGCATGCGCCTTACGGGTACAGAGTACTCCACATGCATTGCTAACGGTAAGTCAACCGAAGATTGGGTGGATCGCCGATTGTTTTCCTTTGCCCGTTGATTGAGGACAAGAGGGCAGCGAGTGACGGCAAATTCCAAATAGCGGAGGCACAGAATAGTAGCGGCAATTCATGTAAATTGTCTGTTACTACGCCCCGACGGCAAAGGAAGAGTCTAGACCGTGTCATGTGCACACCGTTGAGCCCCGCTCAAAACCTTACTCTGATGTTATTTCCAGCATTGGTTGGAGCATCATGGATGGTTGATCATTGAGAGCGGATGAAAAGCCTCATCAACCCCAAACGAGAATACACGTAAAGGACGCGCCATGCTTGGGCTCCCCCGTGACAAGCGATCGGGGGCCAATGGCGTCCCATCCGGCACCATCCTAGGCGACCCCGATTTTGGCTGGCCCTGTTTCACCATGTTGTGTTGTAGTCTGCGCGCAAGCGACAGCTTACGTGGCGGCAGCTGTTGAGATTGTGGCTGGGGTATAGCGGTTTAAGCTTACTGGCATGGCAAATCCAAGGCGGGCCTGAACCCCGTGCGTGCTGGAATTCCCTGGCAGTGATCTGAAGGCGAAAGATTCAACTGCTCGGGCCCTTTCGAAGATCGATTCGGGCATTGCGGCTTTCTGCCATCTGCGGCGTGGCCGAACGCGCGTACCAGCAGCGTTGACAGACGGGACAGACGGGACAGACGGGCCTGGCCTCCCAGGGAGGAAGTGATTGACGAGCCCAGGGAAATGGAGCTATCACGGATACAATTTGGGCAGTGTCTCCTCCAATCGACGGGATCAAAGGTTCCGTCAACCCCTGTGTGCTTCCATTCATGACGTCTTTGTTTGTCGTCGTCATGAGAAACGTAGGCGACGGCATTGGTCTGATTTCCTCCGCCTCGGATAAGAGTGGAGCGGCGGTGATGGGTGCATCACGGTCGAAATTAGGGGAGTCTCGGGGTTTAGAGCGGTTGGGCCAGGACAAGGGTGCTCGGTCGACGCCACAGGGACAGAGGCTGAGCACTGCTCCTAGTGACTGGTTGAGCACTGAGCGCCGTTGGATCTTCAATCGCACAGATGGCGTCCAGACACGGCCATAATTCCAATTCATCCAGTCTCTGGTCGGACCGAGGCTTGAACCGTCTGCGTGAGCGTTACTTGTCAATTGATCACTATACACGCACCATTGGTTTTTCTTTTTTCGCATTCTGCTTTTTTCTCGAACAGTCTTGGCGAATTGACTCAAGGATGTACCCTGGGCATGAGACAGAGCGTAGTCGATTATTTTTTTTTTGGTGACTGACTCGCTGGCAGAATTGGACGGTATCCCCGATTTCCAAAACAGGTTCAAATGTTGCACCGCCGTGACTCGTAACTGTAATGGCAACCATGACCTAGTCGCTCGCTCGCTCGCACGCCATAGATTCCCATAGGCTCATCTCATCTGCTGGCTGTGCTCTGGGAAAGTCAAATCTCGATACCCGTCGCTGGGCTTCGGGAGGTGGGAGAGAAGTCCCGTGCTCCACAGGGCATAGGGCCCCGCAAGGCGAGGCAAGGCTTGCGCGTCGCTCTCGACGTCCCTTGCCATCTCAACCACCAGGGCCAATTGCCAGCGGTTCACCGTCGGTACTCGGTTTCAGGGATGCTGCTGGTGGAACAGGTCCTCGTCTGCTTTGTTTCGTGGTCGACGTGATAGGTCCAGATGCCTCCGGCCAGGGCCTCCAATGCCTTGGCCACCCCTGCCCCCAGAGATCACTTATGCGTATTTTTTGCACTCGACCGACGTAACTACCCTTATGGCTTGTGCTCCGGCCGAGTGCCTTGCCCCGGTGGAGAACCTGGAGCTATCCGGACTGGCAGAGTCAAAGCGAGGGGGGGATGGAGGTGGATGACGAAGCTGTCCAGTACACGTAACTCTTGGGCATTGTTGAATGCTCCTTGCCTTGTAGATTCCCATTGAGTCCATCGCCGACCCCACAGGAGGCCTGTCCGCTGCAGGGTCAAGTTTATTGATCCTGTAATAGATCTTCATGATAGATAGGTATATATAACAAGCCAAGAATCCCGTCAAATCAATCATCATCATCAGCTTCAACCAACAACCACTTCAACAACAACTTCTCCCCCTCTCTCACCACCAGCTGCAGGCTTCAGCAACACTTCCTCTTTCACATCACAAACTTTCCAACAACTTCCGCATTTCCTCACCTCACAATTCACAATGCGTTTCTCTAACAACGTCGTTGCCAGCCTGGCTCTCCTCGGTGGTGTTGCCTCTGCTCACCCCGGCCACAACGTCGCCCGCGAGGCTGCCGAGCGCCGAGACTACCACAACTCTGTCAAGCGTGCCTCCCTCGCCCACTGCGCTGACAAGCT
The DNA here is from genome assembly GCA_003031705.1 of Calonectria naviculata. Classification (NCBI taxonomy): domain Eukaryota; kingdom Fungi; phylum Ascomycota; class Sordariomycetes; order Hypocreales; family Nectriaceae; genus Calonectria; species Calonectria naviculata. The sequence goes on along the minus strand of NAGG01000193.1, from coordinate 45,482 downwards.
CCGTGCTCGTGGCATTGAGGCCCGCAACAGCGCTCGCCGCGCTGCTCAGATCGAGAAGGCTCGCGCCAAGCGCGGTCTCCGCAAGCGCGATCTCGACACCATCCTTGCCACCTCCCACAACCAGACTGACAAGGGCTACACTGTCAACACTGACGCCGCCACTCTCTTTGGTGGAATCAACTCTTGCGTCCTCACCCCTGAGGTTACCCAGGGTCCTTACTGTAAGTCGCAGCCCAATCACGAATCGGGATTTTCTAATCTGACACTCTGCAAGACGTCGCTGGCGAGTATGTGAGGGAGGACCTCACTGAGGACCAGGAGGGTGTCGACATCGTCCTTGACTACCAGGTCATTGACGTCGACACCTGCGACCCCGTCCCCAACGTCTACCTCGAGATGTGGCACTGCAACTCTACCGGTGTCTACTCCGGCATCGTCGCCAGCGGCAACGGTGACAGCTCCGACGAGTCCAACATCGACAACACCTGGCTCCGTGGTATCCAGAAGACCAACTCCGACGGTGTCGCCCAGTTCGACTCCATCTTCCCCGGTCACTACACCAGCCGTGCTACTCACATCCACGTCATGGTCCACACCAACGCCACTCTCCAGAAGAACAACACCCTCGGAAGCGAGAACTACGCCAGCCACGTCGGCCAGGCCTTCTTTGACCAGGACCTCATCAGCGAGGTTGAGCTGACTGCCCCTTACAACACCAACACCCAGGAGCTTACCACCAACGCCGACGACTCCATCATGAGCGAGGAGGTCGCCACCGAGGGCGTCGACCCCGTCATGGAGTACACTCTTCTCGGTGAGACCGTCTCCGATGGTCTCTTCGCCTGGCTCGCCTTCGGTATCAACACCACCCTGTCTCAGTCCATCACCCCTGCTGCCTACCTCTATGCTGAGGGCGGTGTTGCCAACGAGAACTCTGGTGCTGGTATGGGCGGCGGCGGCGGCATGGGCACCCCCCCTGCCGGCGCCTCCGGCACTCCTCCCTCTGGATCCGCTCCCACCGGCGCCTCCTCCGCTGCTTCCTCCGCTACCGCTACCGGCAAGTCCAAGTGCAAGATCTGAGCGCAACAACAACAAAAAGCTAACTGGATACAAAGCCTAGGAACATTTGGTTTAGACATTTCAGTTTCGCGTTGCATAAAATGTTAGATTTGTTTTTAGAAAGCTAGACTTTCTTTGTAAACTACACAGTTATAGAATTTAGATATCGATCAAAAGAGTACACGGGTTTGTTCTATATTGTCTCTTGCCTCCTCTTGCAAAGTGAAATGAAACAGGTCTTTCGAATTCGGCTTAGAGCCTGGGGGAAAATAGTGACTTGGTCAGTCCGATATTGGCGTCTTCAAGACATGGTTGAAAAAGCATGACAGCATACGAATTTGTTTGGTCTTTTGAAAAAAATAAATATAATAAGCATGCATCATCAAATACTTCATTTTCGTCCAGTCACTTGCAAAAGTCTATTCGTTCTATTCCAGTGTGTCATATTTTCCGCCACCTACGCGCGTATCTAAAAATACTCGACAGTTAAACTTTATTTGCTTGCAACCCCAACAAGATTGAACAACTATTGTGTAACCAATTGCTTCACTACCCTCAATCATCAATCATAAAACACCAAAGATCATTCACAGCCGGCTTCACGCGAAAACTTCCCGTCCAATTGACACAACTCCAGCATGATAAGAATAAAGCTGGCAGAGCCTGTTCGGCATCGTTGCCAATGGTTACTAGGATTATGTCACGCCATTGTGTTTTCCAGTTTAGTGTGGTCCGATGAAATCAAGTTCTCCTTTTTTGACTCATTGAATGTTTCTACTTTGAAGAAAGCATCTTGATACTCAAGCAGAGATTTGTAGGAGTTCATTTACGAGTTTCTATATGCTACAAAATTTTAGCCTTGTTACAGACGTACTTGAACCCTTTGGCTAGTATGACGACAAAGACATTTCCCATCTACGGTATAGAAATAAAATCATCACGTCACTATTCTAAGCAAACGGCAGTTTCGGTGGTTGTCTGGCAACCTTACTAAGCTTGGCTTCCCAAGAAGTTTACCGTTGACCTAACGGGTTAAATCTACGAACTCAAAAGAGCTGTAAACTTTGAGTGCACGTCGCATCAACCCATTTCGAGTCTTTTTTCATCAAGTCTACTCCACTGTTACTGCATCGTATCCGATATCTCCGAGATGCCGGGCTGTGTAACATGCCATCATAGCGATGTCAAGTCTCCAGCCCAGTGGCAAGTCCACTTGGTCTAGTAGAACCACTGATCACCAACGAAACAAAAACTGGACCGGATCGCAAGAATGAGCGTGGCAATGGCGTCCGAGTAGTCTTGTCTGCGGAGGAAGCAAGACGCACGGATCGTTGAGCATCCGGCGGTGGTCAGTTAATCGGGGACTCTCCGCCAAACTCTCAACAGAGCTAGTTCCTACAGCCTGTAGGCAGTAAACACTGGTGACATGGTTTACTATGTGGACATGCCAAGTGGTCCGGCGCTGCCACGGAGTGGATAACGAGCAGTGGCGTACACGCCGTTGTCTGCCTCCACTTGGTCAGCTGACCTAGGAGCAAATTCCGCGGACGAGGTTGGGCTTGCTCAAGCAGGCGCCTCATGTCGTCATTGGCCCTCTGGTCAAATCTTCATTTGGCCGGCCGTGTAGGGTAATAATGAACCGTTTACGCATCATGCTTATGTCCCGAGTTAAATCTTGCAACGTTGATGGAACGCCAATTGATACGGCCATGACCCTAATGTCTGTCACGAGTCAGAGTTGCAGCGGAAATGTACCTGTGCTACTGACAGTGTTGATCAGGGTTCATGTTAGATAAACAATGAGCGGTAATCATTCAAGGCCTCTTCGGAACTTCGGCCGAAGCTGCAGCAGTAAGACTCAAGCCGACATACATCCGACTGAATGCTCTCCACTGCAACCTGCTGGTTGATCGACCGGCTCGTTCCGGGCATTCTCTTCTCGGCGAATGTTGAGCCTCGGCCGGAATCTTTCTTTTTTCTGACATGTAATTCCCTTGGCTGCGTTTGTCCGGTGCATATCGGAGTGGGCCTGATGGAGGAATGTTGTGAACATCTTTTCCACGAAGAGCAGAGGTGCGGGGCCTGCTTCACCCTGTCATCCACATCGCCTCCAACCAGAAGGCTGCATCCCCGATCTCCAGATGTCGATCGACGTAGCTTATTTGGGCTTGGCCGGGATCCGTGGCCATGGATCCACGTGTGTGTTCGACGCCTTTTTCGCTGTTTGTCTCAGATGCATGGGCTGGCGTAAAGTGCGGTAAACCAGCACGTTGGATTTTTCGGTGAACTAATTAAAAGAAGCACCGCAACAGACAGCAAATGCTTCAGCGCGGCGTGGCATCTCGTATTGGTACGGGGCAACCTGCCGCATATTTTTCGCGATTGCCAGCTGTACACCAATCTCTTTTCGGCGCCCAAAAGAAAAGACGGAGCTTTTTTGAGAGCCACAATGGCCCCTTCAATACTGGTAAAATGGAGAAGCGCCCGACGAGCCAAGAAATGATCGACAGGACGGGACGAGATCGCTCTGAGCTACTTGAGCTGAAAACCATTTCAGACCCACACTTGAGCGTAGTACGCATAAATCCACCCTACTTTGCTTCTTCCGCCAAGGATTGTCGTCAGTGGCTGATTAAACCTGGACGGAAACCTCTAGATACTGGAGCTGCACGATTTGTTGGTCGTGCTGATCGACGTCAATGGCATCCATAACCCTGTGGCGTGTAATTTCCAATTGGAGCTGGATAGGAGACCTCACACATCATGACTCTTGCAATTGCTGGCCCATTGGCGCTGGACATATTGGCAAGAGAGACGGATTGAGATGGGATGAGGCTTGGGGACTAGCTGACCTTGGCTGAGACAAATCTGAATACCAAGAAACGGGAATTGATTTGCAACGCTTTCCAACGCCAGCTACGTAGCAAGCTGAAGCAAACAGCCAACCCGTCAACCTGGTTTTCGTCCCCTAGTCGCATGCAAGATGTAGATCAACCCGATACAAGGCAAGGTAGGGAAAACTGTGGGGATATCCGGACGCCTGGATAGCATTCCGGGAGACCATCACTTTGGCGAGAGAGTGATCGACACTCATGCTTGGAGGTTTGTTGAGTGTTGCTTTTGATGGCCCATATTTGCTTCATGGCTTCTTGGATGAATAGGAGATGAGTGCTTCGCATTGCGTATAAGTATCCCTCGATTCCCGTCCATCAAAGAATCTTTTTCTCATCATCAACCGGATCACTCAACACTACAACTACAACTACAACCACGACCTTCAACTTCTTCTATAAATATTACCTCTTTCACCAACTTTAATTCCATCCCTTAATCCTCTTTCCTACAATCAAAATGAAGGCTGCTTTCGTCTCCGTCCTCGCTCTGGCCATGTCGGCCTTTGCTGCCCCTGCTACCCAGCCCGGCCTCACTGTCCGCGATGTCAAGGACGTTCAGGGCGCCGTCACCGATGTTGAGGGCATCGTTGAGAAGGCTGGTGTCACTGAGATCATCAACGCGGCTACCGGAGGTGCCACCAAGCGCCAGTCTCAGGTTACCGACGCCCAGGGATTGATCACCACCCTCCAGAGCGCTGTAGGCTCTCTCCAGGGCCAGCAGTCCAGCATCAGTATGACATTCCATTCTTCAATGAAGCCTAAGCTAATACCTCTTCAGGTGACATCCTCAACCAGGTCCAGTCTGGTGACCTTACCAAGCAGCAGGGTGCTGACCAGTCCGCCACCCAACTTCAGGACATGCACTACACCCTCACCGACATTGTCACCAAGTTGACTGGCTCTGCCGGCCTTACCGTTGCTAACGGCGATGTCGACACCGTCCTCAACCTCGTTGTCAACCTTGTCTCCATTGTCCTCGCCACTGTCAAGACTCTGGTCACCGTCCTCGGCATCCAGCCCCAGCTCAACTCTATCCTCCACTCTGTCTTCTCCCTGCTCTCCAAGGTCCTTGTCCTCGTCACTGGTCTTGTTGTCGCCATTGTCCCTGGTCTGGTTGCTGCCCTCAGCCCTCTCCTTGCTGGCCTTGGCAACGGCCTCCTGGCTCCTCTTCTCACCCCCGTTGCCGGTCTCGTCGCTGGTCTTGCCGGTGGCAACTAAGCGGTGGAATAATGGTTATCGGATGGAACAGCTAATAATTGTCACGCTTACGCGCTTAGACAGCATAATATTCCTTAGTTACAACCGATAGTATTTTAACAGATTATTTGCCTAGCAATCCCGCCTACTTGCGTGAGACTTCTATGTCAATGATTTCCAGCTTTCGTATACTACTCGCATATCGGTCATACAAGTAGAAATGACCTCAGATTGATTGTCCTGATTAAGGTTTTCGGGAAGCCGAAGGTTATCTCGCGATCCAGAGATCGACTCAAGGATGAATGATTCGCCTATCGTATTAATGTAATCTTCAGATTACCCTGATTGGAGTCTCTCATTGCTATAAAAGTTATTTGTATTGAAAAGTTCTGGTTTTTCTTTTGGCGCTGCTTTATCTAAAAATAGTTGTCTCATAGTTCCTCGGTGTCTGACCTTGTTGGGCCACTGTTTGTTTGACTAAATGGTATTAATGGCTCAAAGTTTAAGAGCGTTTTCACTCATGGTGTTTGCGACCCCAATGAAGTGAATGAAGTTGTATGGGACTCTTGACTAATAATTTGTATGTGGCTATTCAAGGAAAAATCTTTCTGTTCGCAGAATTTTAAAATCATAGGCATACGATTCTTCTAGGTAAATGGCTATGTGCTAGTCTCAATAATATGTACTTAAAGGCCATCAACTTAGCGATGCGCCTGTGCTTCCCCCAAACATTGGGCTTTCGGGCATATTACGATAGGGTTGCCACTAAAGCAAAGATTTGACACGGTTCAGAACGTTGTGTTGCATCACTCATTGATGATGGATGACCAATCATATTTGGTCGCCCAGTCCTTCCAGCTCGTCATTGGGCAGTCGATCCCAGCCTATTTTGTCAGTTGGATGAAAACAACAGGGGAAGTTGACTTACATTTCGAATATCTTGGGCGGTCAACAGCGACATGCCTCCGCCATATCCAGGGTCGGAGCTGTAAGAATACATGTAGGCGACTTCAATGCCCGTGTCGCGATCTGGGGTCATTTCAACCATCTCATCGTGCGTAATCTGTTTGTATGATACTGCTTTGCCGTTGACTTCACCCCAAGTCTTGATCCACTCAGGCCAGGTGCAAGTGGTTCCCTCTGCCATGTAAGCTTTTCCAGGAGGCATCTGGTAGACGGCGTACGCAAAGCTTCCCATGTCTCCGGCAGGGTCTAGATGAGGCACTGCCTTATCTGGAGATGTAGTGAAGGCCATCTGGTAGCTGCCGTCGGGAAGCTATCAAACATTAGTCAAAAGAGATTAACTGCGTTATTTATTCAACTCACCTTTCCGAGGTACGAATTGGGAAGGATATTGAAGCTCGTGTAAAAGAAGCCTGTGTGAATGCAAGACATCTTTTTGGCCAGTTCTGGATAGTTGGCCTGCACGTATTCGGGAAAGACAGCGGCCTTGGCGTCAAAGTGATACAACTCGGTGAAGGCTCCGTTGCTGCATTTGCCCGCATGGCTCAGCGTGGACACGAGGAATCCGTTGTCATCGAGCGTGTCGATCGCTGTGGCTGCCGCATCGACAATGTTCTTACCCTGCTGGTACTCTACATCGTACGCAAACCTACGACACGAGATGCCTTGCTCCTGAGCCTTTTGTCGGCAATCAGGACGGAAGAAAGGCTCCCAGTATTGGGTGACGCTGAAAATGACGTTGGCGCCCTTGAAGGCCTCGGAGAGACTGGCGACATCCTCCAGCTCGGCCTTGACCGGCTCAATGCCCTGTGCGGCGAGCTTCTGCGCCGCCGGGGACGAAGGATCGCGGGTCAAACCCCGCACACGGAATCCAGCTTGCTGGAACCGACGTGCCACGGAACCGCCTTGGTTGCCTGTGGCGCCGATAACACAGACCAGTTTATCTTGGGCCGACATGGTGTGATTGGGAGAGAGGGTAGAGACTAGACGGCGTACTCTGGGTACGAATATTTCGTATCGGCTTGCGAATCGAATCACAGCAGAGGTTGGATGACAGCTGATCGCATTTGCGAGGCAGGAATTTCTCTGTACCTGGTAGGAATATCCTAATAGCGCAAACATCGAATCCTGCGTCCAGGGTCTAGCGGAATCTCGCTTGAGGTGCCGCCTCCACCTCGTGCCAAACTGGGCCCCACCGAGATAATTGCTTCTCCCGAACGAACCACGCTGTCGGAATTTGAAAATGGCCGTCGATCGACAAGACGCGGAGCCTGCGAGCTCTCCCAGAGTTGCCTCAAGCCCGAGAGATGAGCCTGATGTGCATCATCTCAACCCGGCCGAGGACGGAGCCGAGCATGCGCCGTTGCAGGTTGACGTGAGTGATCTGACCTGTCAGGTCATTTGCCGACGTTCCCGCTGACATGTCGGTACTCGACAGACAGGAACCGACACAGACGAAACAGACTCGACGTATGAATCTGACATCGGCAGCACCGGCACCGGGTCCATGACATCGTCAATCCAGGAGTACCAGTATGAAAACGGACGCCGCTACCACGCCTACCGACAGGGCCAGTACGTCCTACCAAACGATGACCAAGAACAGGAACGCCTGGATCTTCAGCACCACATTTGGCGCTTATTACTTGGCGGCCGCCTCTACACTGCGCCGCTTCCCACCCCGGACACAAACCCGCAACTTCGTATCCTCGACCTGGGCACGGGCACGGGTATTTGGGCTGTCGACATTGCCGACGAATTTCCCTCATCCGACGTCTATGGCGTTGATCTTTCCCCCATCCAACCCGACTGGGTGCCTCCCAATTGCAGATTCCACGTGGATGATTATGAGGACGAATGGACCTACCGCGAGGACGAGAAGTTCGACTACATCCATGGACGGGCACTGAGCGGAACCTCTGCAGACTGGGCGCGCTTCTATGCGCAGGTCAAAGACAACCTGAAGCCGGGTGGCATCGTAGAGATGCAGGAATATGACGCATGGATCTTCAGCGACGACGATAGCTGCGACCGAGCGCCATGGACCATGGAGTGGGTCGAGAAGCTGGATGGTGCCAGCAAGGTTTTCGGAAAGCAAATCAACGTGGCCAAGCATCACAGACAATGGATGTCGGATGCTGGCTTCGAAGATGTCAAAGAGTTAACATATCGTGTAAGCAACCTCTTCGCTGATTGGCTCCTTGATCAACGCTGACAAGCCATGTCGCAGATACCCATCGGACCTTGGGCTAAAAACCCACGTCTCAAAGAACTGGGACGCTACGAATTGATTCACATGCAAATGTCAGTCGACTCGCACACTCCGGCTTTGTTCACACGCGTCTGGAACTACTCCAAGGACCAGTGCCAGGTCTTGATGGAGGGAGTCAAACGAGAGTTCCGAAATAAAGACCTCCGACTGATTACAAGTTATCGCTTCATTACCGGCCGCAAGCCGGCTAATTCTTGATACTGTAAAGAATATTTGGTTTGAAAAAAAGTATCCTCATGATTTAACCCAACCCCATCTGCCTTCATTCACCTTTTAAAACTTAGCCGGCATTGCGTCAATGATATCATACACTCTTTTTAATCCCCTAGACTAGACTAGACTAGACTACTTTTGTTAAAGCATTGTTGGCTGGGAGGCACATCTAGCGAGGGATTCTTGTCGAAGAAATTGACTGGCTTCAAGTGAACTCTGAGAATCTCGGCTGGCATCACGGGAAAGTCCTCGATCCTGGGCACGTGGTTTATCCCAAACTGCACCCATACAACAATGTCCGAGTCTTCAGTCAGGGCTTCGTTTCTTTTCGACCATGCCCGGACTCCCGTACCCCCTCGGCTCTGATTTGTGTACCATCCTCCAGCATACAACTCCTTGTCCCTGTGCGTGGTCACGTAGATGTTATGATCGGCAAACTCTGCCCGTCGGTTGTGGAAGCTCTCTTCGTCAGCCAGAAGCTTCTGGAATGGCGGTGCGACTATTTTGTACCCGACTGCCTTTCCGTTGACTGGGTTTCGTGAGTTGGGATTAATGATTTTGAACGTGCGGTTCAAGTCAACATCCAGGTCCAAACCAGATGTCGTTTCCACAAGCTTTTCAATGACTTGATAGCCATTTCCATGAGGATTCCATTGTGGATCCCTGGGCATTCTATGCGCTTCAGCGTATGTGAGTTGGTTTGTGTGACCATCAATCATGGGGTCGATGCGGAGTGAAAAGATGTGTTGATGATGTACAGCGAGAACGCCGGGATGAACCACTGTTCCGTATGAGACGCCCACTTGGTTGAGATCATGGTCGATCGATTGTGTAGACAAGATACCAGTGGCGCGGACCTCATAAGTCAACTCTCCCGCCTGGTTGAAACCAAACATGAGAATGTACTCGTAGTTGGAGACTGTGAGAATGGACTGGAGGACCAATTCCCGAGATCGAACAACTGCGGCTCGACCGGTTCGGTAGTTTGTGTGTTTCCAACCAATGCCGGCATCCTGCTCATGGATGCATATGCAATTTTCCATTTGAACGGGCTCGCCGTTCTCGTCCGAGATGAGTCCATTCAGATACTGGATACGTCCTAGGCAGTCGCAGCCGAGTTTGAGATTATTAGCGGTTGCACCGGCTCCAACATCGCCAAGATCGAATGCTGCCTTTTTGTGGAAGGGGTGTCGTGGGTCTGCATACGGAATATTCATGTCGGAAAGAGAAACTCGGTAGAAAAGAGGCCGGTTATCATATTTGACATTGTACAGCACCATTCCTTCTCGATAGTTGAAGCCTGGACATTATTAACTAGAGTCTTTTGTGGAATAATATTTGGTTCACCTATGAAGAAGGACCATTTCTGCCAATTGAGAACATGTCCAGTTTCACCAACTGGTGTGACAGTGAAGCTGGCGCCCTCGGGCTGGGAAACATGAAGCGGTTTCAAGTCTGTGCGTAAGTTTTGATAGTCCGGGAGATACTCGTTGGCTGGTGTTGGTTTGTAAGGCGAAAGCGGTTTAATGACATTGTCTGCCCCGGTTGGTAAAACGTCAACCCGGACGACCTTGTATTCATTACACTCAATCACGGGTGAGATTGGAAGTGGAAACGCATAGTGATTCGAGTCCTGCTCGGAAGAGTTGGCTGGATCTCTCATGTATAGAAATACTTGGTACATGCGTTGGTCATCATCAATGCCGTCAGAACCTGTTGGTATTAGCAGTTTGTCGTTGGATAAGTCAGGGTGTCTTTACCATAGGCCCATGGATCTGCGCAGATGACTGTTCCCTCGGGGAGTTGAAGTTTTCTTATCTCTTTGAGAACCTTAGGATCCTCTAGAGCAATTTTCTCTATGACTTGAGCTTCATCATAGTCAATGGCGCTGTGAACATTGGATCCGAGTCTAACATTGCTCTCCACTTGCTTGGTTCTTAGATTGACAACTGCCTCGTGTAAAACGGACTTTTCAATCAGCATTAATCCTTTTATAATCTCTTTGATTCCTTACAGTTTGACGTATATAGTAGGATGCAAAAGCTTGACGAGAAATTTGGGGGGTCGAGGTGCCCTCACTCTCGGCGTCCAAATATGGCACCAAGTCCTTCTTCGCAGGCTCATTCAGAGTAATGCCTTTGAAACTCAAAGAAATAGTGCTGGGCCATATTTCTCGTATCGAAGACGCAGCCAGCCGTATCTCACTGTCTGAGAGAGGACAAAGCGGATGCGCATTGGACTCATTATCCGACATATTGGATGAAGTAGAGGGCAAAGTTACTGATTGAGCTTATGATTCCTTGTCAAAAGGGCCCGATACACATCCTCTATTTTAAGCAAAGATGTATTCTTATAAGTATTTCTCTAAAAAGTTGCCTCATTCGGGCGCGTCGATGGCGTCTATACTTTTAGCGATGGCGAAATCACTCGGTGGAGATGTTGCCCACTAGCCACCCCACAGTTGGATCCTCGGCTGCGAGGGGAAGTTGTCTTCGGCTGCATTAGCTTTGCAGCGGTTTGCCGCAAGATACTTTTTAGTTTTATGAGAGATGGATAGGAGGGTAAATGCGCGTGCTTTTGTGGCGTAGATTTGATAGATTGGCTTAGCAGGAAGAGACGAGTCCATGTGGCATCCTTCAAAATATGCCGGCCTACACAAAAAGCCAATCACCCTGGTCGTACATGTATTCAAGCCATGTCCTCCGTGAGCATTCTTCTAGTGTCCTATTCCAAATTGTTTCCAGCATTTCGCCGGCATTCTTTGCGTTGCGACAGCAAGATGCGATCCAGATGTTGTGAAAAATGACCTGAACAGAACATCTTTGCTCTCTCATTTTTGCCTCGGCGCCTATTACGAACGCTGGCCAGACCAAACTCTTGATATGAAAATCATTGGCTGGTATGGATGCCATGTGTGTGATGGCAGGTTGAATGATGTCAGTCACGTAAGGGCATGATAGATAGTAGGCCCCGGGAATTGCTCCTAGAACATGCGAGAGGTAAATCTCCACTGCTGCTTTATATGCGCTTGCGAGATGAAATCGTGACTGAAAATGTTCTCCACGTGAAGACTTGGTCGCCCACTCTGATGCAGAAAAGTTCTCCAGCATGAATTGGATATCGAACACTTCGTTTGGCCGATAATGCGATGTTGGTGAAGATAAAAATGAATGAATAGCCGCAAGGATGTATAGAAGCTCTGCTGGACATCCCACCCAAGTTTTCTCTTCTGATTTTTGAAGGGTTTCGAGAAGAGGGGTTTGGAAGGCATCTGGGAAGATATGAGAGCTCTTGGACCTTGTAAGCGTACTGCCCATTATGTCAAATCTAGAATGATTGTTAGCATGTTCAACATGTTCGGGCCAAGAAGCTTACGTGGTACAGGCCGTCTCAAAGTATTGCAGCCATGCTATAGACTCGTGGTCTTCATTGTTCAGAAGATCTTTCTGGCGCTTGATGAGCTCTTTTGCCCCAGTGAGATGGTGAGACCATCCCATTTCACCAGACTCCACCACGTCGATACAAATAGAAAGAATCGCAGCGGCAGTCAATCCATCGTTGCTGCTTCTCAAGTCATTTTTCAGTTCATTACTGATACATTTCAGAGCCATTTCTTTATGTACTAATGCCGTGTATAGTGGCTGGCCATCATTGGGCTGCCTCAATCGCTGTCGATGGTGGTCTGGTGAGAGCCACGCTTGCCTTTGAAGCCCTGTGCTATCTGCACCTGGGGAGTGTACAATCATTCGATGATGGAAATGAAATGCTGATATTGAAACCATGATATGTGTCAAGGCCTGACTTGTCGGTATCAGTGGCATAAGGGCTAAAAAAGGATTGGTTGACCGGACATTATACACGACGCATTCGTTTGATAATTCAAGGTCGACTCTTCTGCATTAGTGTTCTATTCTGTCACGATGATGGACATCTTACAGTATCGAATGTAGCCCCTGCATTCTGGAGACAGATCTTGCAGCCCCGGCTCAACCAGTGACTCGTAAATAGAAACCTCCCCTTGATAGGCTTCGTATTGGTTTGCCCCGATATTCTTTGATTTTGGCATTTCTGACACCGAGTCTTTGTCACATGAGTTGATTGGTCCAAATGTCGTTTTCCCCATCAATTTGCCCCTGATAGCCAGGCTGTTTGTCCATCGAAATGTCTTTGGGCGATTGTAGCCCTGACATTTGCGCCGCATTACTGAGCAGCGCCGGCATGTTGGTAATAGTCTGTCGCATCGGACCCGCTGCTGTCTGCAGGTCCCGCAAGAATTGGGGGCGTGCTTCTCTTCGGAATCGTCAGTGGCACTCATAGCGAATGTTTCCGGAACTCCGGCCGTGTCCTGCCATAATTCATCCTGGCTTGGGGGTTGGTGATGGAGAATACCACCCGACGACACACGCGGCAGTCTAGATGATTGCATTCTTATGTTCTGCGGCACAAAGACGTTAAACCCCATTTGGAAGTTGTAGCGCGACCCTGGTCAGTTTTTTGACGGGGTCTGGGGACTCCAGACGCAGAGCATACAACCCGTTCAGTCACCTCATCGGGGTGTGCAACTGACGACATCTTAGCCCCGATAGCCTCATATCTCAGCCTGTGTCGCCTACATTTAGCACTGATGTACGGCTATTGCTGCAATTTAGAGTGACATTAGTATAAATTCAAGTCGTATTATAAGATGCCGCGTTTCCATTTTTTGGAGCTGTCCTCAGCAGTGCATCCTTTCTAATTAAGATTGAAAATGTTAAGTCGACGATTGGATGCAGGGGGTGAGGTGGCATCGCCGCTCCCACAATCCGTCGGGTATGGAGTCGTTGTGTTATTCGGACTTGCTTTTGCCTTTGGTCAGTGATATTCTCGCCGTATGCGACAAATACTTATTCAGATTCAGCCATGATTGGAGTCACGGCTCTCTTGAAAAAGACTCTTGGCGAGGACAATACCAAGGTTGAAACGTAAGGAGAATCAATTAACTGCAATTTGTCTTGGAAAATACTGACAATTACAGGTTCATGGTCGCTAATCGAAGAGTTCGCACTGGTCTCATCGCTTCGGCTGTGGTTTCGGTCAGTACCTCCAATTTTCTCCATATCAATAGCTGACCGCGTATAGTCCTGGCTATGGAGTACAGCACTTCTTAGCTGTGTAATGGTTACATATAGCTATGGAGTCAGCGGAGGATTTTGGTACGGAGGAGGATGCTCAGTTGTCATCGTCTTCTTTGCGTACCTTGGAGTGGTCTGCAAAAACCGAGTGCCCGAAGCCCATACAGTTTTGGAAATTGTCCGTATTCGATATGGTAGGCTCCTGGTCCATTATCGTCTGTGCCAAACTAATAATATCAAAGGAACTATTGCGCATTTAAGTTTTACGTTTTTGGCCCTGGTGAACAACTTGTTCAACACCATCAACATGATCCTGGGGGCCTCAGCAGTCATAACTTTCCTGTAAGAGCAGACCACCAAGAAACCTCGGCACTTGCTAACCAGCAGCAGCACCGGGATGCACATAATGGCATCTACCTTTTTACTACCATTAGGTGTTGTTCTCTACACATTAGTTGGGGGCATCAAAGCCACGTGGGTTTCCTAGCGATTTCAATCAAAGCTCGCTGACGATTGTTAGGTTTCTTACTGACTACTTGCACACTTTTGTTATTCTTATCCTCAGTTGCTATCTTACCCTCAAAGCCATTACTTCGGATCATGTTGGGTCCATTCCCAAACTCTTTGACTTGGTTATTGCAGCTCAGGAAAACCACAACGTGGATGGCAATTACCAAGGGTCGCTTTTAACAATGGCATCCAAGCAAGGCATCTACTTTGCCATAATTCTTCTTGTCTCTAATTTTGGGGCCGTCATCGTAAGTGTCGTGGGCAAACATGTGGAACATGCTAACGATGCAAGATGGACACTGGATATTTTATCAAAGCGTTTGCAGCCTCCCCGCATGCCGTGGTCCCTGGATACGTGGTTGGAGGCGTGTCGTACTTTAGCATTCCTTGGGCGCTCGGCACAATCTTGGGGATGACGGCACTTGGATTAGAATCTTCACCAATATTTCCCACATATCCAAGGGTGAGAATAAACTCGGCTTCTGCCGTGGGATATGCTAACCAGTCTGCAGGCTATGACCAGCACTGAAGTGACCAACGGCCTCGCCTTGCCGTATGTTGCTGTGGCTGTTGCCGGAAAAGGAGGCGCCGTGGCAGTTCTTCTCATGACATTTATGGCTGTAACGTCGACACTCTCAGCTCAGGTCATCGCGGTTTCCTCTGTCATCACCTTCGACATCTACCGAACCTACTTCAATAAGAACGCTAGGAACAAGGATGTTATCCGTTGGAGTCACATTGGGGTTGTATTTTTTGGGGCAGTTTCTGCTGGTTTCACAGCCATGTTCCACTACGTTGGAATCGATATGGGCTGGACTCTTTATATGATAGGTATGTCGATTGATTTCCGAAGCCTCGTGACCCTAACAAGCTTCTCTAGGCGTCGTGACATGCCCAGGTGTCGTGCCATTAATCTTTACAATTCTATGGAAAAGGCAGAGCAAAGTTGCAGTCATCGGCTCAGCGTTCCTTGGCTTGGCCACTGGACTCGCCGTCTGGCTTGGCACTGCATATCGCTTTTTCGGAGAGGTTACGGTCTCATCGACTGGGCAAACTTTGCCTTGCATGTATGGAACAGTTGCATCTGCACTCAGCCCTTTGCTCTACACGGCCATCATCTCATTCGTCCGGCCTGCTGATTATGACTGGAATAATCTGAAGCAAGAGGTACTAGTCGTGGAAGCTGACAGCGAAGACGAGCAGCCTCAGTCTCAAAAAGGATCCGAAAATGTTGGCCGCGTCGAGGAAGTGACCGATAATTTACAACGCCGCTGGACCAGATATGCTCTCTATTGGGCCCTTGCAACCTTCCTTGGCCACTGGGTTCTTTGGCCCTTGCCGATGTATGCAGCAAAGTACATCTTTAGTAAAACAGTATGATTCACTCCCACCTGGAATTTCAAAGCGCTTGGCTGATTCACTTCTAGTTTTTCACTGCTTGGGTCACGGTGTCCCTTATCTGGCTGTGGTTGGCGCTCGTTGTGATTGGTATTTACCCCATTTGGGACGGGCGTGACCAGCTCATTGCCGTTTTCAACAGCTTGAGGAAGATCAGAGATAAGGGTGACCCTGCATGAGAGCATTTTTGGAATATGATATATTGCGTCGCACCTGCAGTCAAGAAAATAGAATAGTACTACACCTTACTAAATTGGCAAACTGATCTCTATAGAAAGTCTGGATTGTTCCATCCCACAGCGTCAAGGCCTCATTTGAAATTGATAAGAAACGTTGCCGACCGTATAAAACCGTAGAGTCGGATTTCGGCGAAATCCATGCTTCTAGGGTGAGCATTTATTACCAGACTGATTCATAGACCTGTTCCGGCGATCATGTTTCAGCTTCCGTTGGCGATAAGCCGTGTGGCTTTTGCACATTCATATGCAGCTTGTTCCAATAGGGTGATTCACCGTCATGCGGTCATAATAGTAGCCACACTCTACGTGAATACGCACGCACCCATCTGCGAAAAAGCAAAGAGGTGCCATTCTATTTGTCAATCCATCAGCTGATGCTCTTGACCAAGCACTGGAGCACGTCAACGCTGCAGGCCGTCATCGTTTTATTTACCCCGCAACATCCGCGCTCCCTTTGTTTACACAGAAAGCGTCTAGAAAGCCGTCATGAGTCTGTTTCAAGAAAAAGTTACGCCCAAAATGAGTGGCGAGCCCATCACTGAATTGACCAGCTCTTTAGTCTCGTGAGTTCTATTTTCGATATTCAGCTTCATTTTGAATAACATGTGCAGGCTATACAACACAGGCTCCTACTCCGATTTGACAATCACATGTGCCAATGATGAATACAATGTCCACAGGGCCGTCATTTGCCCCAGATCATCTTTCTTCACTACTGCGTGCAAAAGCCCATTCAAGGTATCTGCCAAGGTGGAGAAGGCCCCCGGCAGTAAAACGGTCTTAACAGTCCACTAGGAAGCCGAGACCAGGTTGATCGATCTCCCAGAAGATGACCCTCTGGCCGTGCGAATGATGGTCATGTATTTTTATCACCTCGATTACAGCCCGCACGCTGAGGCTTCTGATTCCTCTTCAGCCGAGACATCATCCATCACTGATCAAACAAGACAGAATGAATACGATCCTTCTATATGGGGAGGACCACCCGCATGGCACAAAAAGAGGAAGCACTCGAACCAAATCAAGCTCAGACCCCCGGTGCCTAAAACCCCCCCTTGTCTTTCGTTGCATGCCAAATTATATGCGCTCGGTGAAAAATACGAAATAGCGGGCCTGAAGAAGGTTGCACTCGAAAAATTCCAGCATGAGATTCAGTACCATTGGAATAGCGATGATTTCCCATTTGCGATCCAAGTAGCCTATACCGCTACTCTGCCTCACGATCGCGGACTCAGAGATGAAATTGTGCGATGCATGGTCAGCCATCCCACTTTGATCGATAGGGAAGACGTGCAAGATTTGGTAAAGGGCATAGATTTATCTTTTGAACTATTATTGCACCTTCGAAAGATGGCGCGCTGGTAGAATACCGCTGGCGACGGTGCCTAGTAGCATAGAATTGGTGGGAATTTGGCCATTTAATCTTGTTTCCTGTAGCAAAACAGACCACGACGGAGCCTCGCTTGCTTAGCTCATTCAATTTTTTTTGCACATATTATTCTCGGGGCTTTTTTTCGGGCGGCTCATGGGCTGCCCCATGTGACATGACTGACATGCAGCCTCGGCTTTAATCTATCTGAGGCAGATGGGGCACTGACTGGGGAATATCCACACGACTTGGTCCAGCAATCTGGAAACCAGTGGCAGGGGACGACACCATAATGGCCTGGAGCACATCGAAAGCAGATTTCTTTGCATGAGACTAAGCGAATGTGACAGCGGATTACTCGGCAGCAAGGGCATGTCCCCACCCAACTGGAAGATGGCCTCGGTTGCCGGTGCATCATCATGCAGCACATCATGCAAATGGACAGCCAGCTGGAATCGGGCCGGATCCATGCAGGAGAGGTGTGCAGGACATTTATTAAAATCCAACGCTGAGAAAGACAAGCCCATAGTGTGAGCTGTGGCAACAGATCATCGAGTGCGGTTTGACTAGTTCTTGTTCATTACGTTTACCTACTTGGACTAATTTACGTACGTGTGTACTGGTATCTATGTATATCTCAGATGTGGAAAATTGATGTGGAGAGTGCAATCGTCAACTTCGTAACCCCCTTTCCAGTCATTTATGGTCTTTATTCGGAGGCCCTGCAGCAGCTGTCAGGGGTAGTTCATCCTCCACTCTCTCGAGGTCCCTTCTATTGCCATCTCGTTTGGATTTGTAACCTTTCGAATCGGACTCAATCGTCACCTGAATCTCTGTCCGTCTATGGATACCCGTCTCTCCCCCTTCCAAGGAGGCTGAAAGATCATCGTCGGAATCACCAGCGACGACCTTTGATCGATGAGTTAATTGGACAGAGTTTCCTTGGGCCCAGGGCGCGTGGTCGGCAGTCGCATGGTCGCTGTGTCCATTCCCGTGATTCGTAGTTGACAGGGAGGGGTAATAATCGTCCGCATTGTGGCCGCGGGCCAGGCGAGTAATGAGTTTGGCCATAGAAATCTCGATGTTGAGTTTGACCATGTATGCGACTGGATGAAATTGGATGTATACGACTTGGTTCGGGAGGGACATGAGCCCAATGAGCATGGCCTAACATTATTAGCAACATTAACATGGAACAGATGGGGCAGCCTTACATCCATAGCAATGGATACTATCATGAGCTTGGCATTAAACCCAACGAGAGGCTCGTATTTTTTAAGGTTGTGCTGTTCCACCAGGCGTTTCTTGACCGTTCGAAGGAAATACCAGTTGAGGGCGGCGTCGACAATCATGATGAGCACCTTTGATATTCGGTCCCAGTAATCATTAATACGCACAATTCTATCCAAACATCAGCTTCATACTTTTACTTTAAATACCTTGAGGGACTCCTCAAGGTCTTTTCTGTCTTTTCTGTCTTTCCCGGTTTTTTCAGTCGGATAGACTTACATTGTGCTCGGTGGAGGCTGTAGATGTGCCGGAATCCAGATGCAAAAGACAGCAATATTGATGATGGTGATTATTGCGGCAGTCCCCCATTTCAACTGTCGAATGGTTCGTTGGTGCTCAGCGATGATTGCGATCCGGTTTACAATGATTTGTAGAAGAAGCTGGACCTCAAAGACCCATAGGAAGAGAATGAAGAAGAGAACCGGCACACTGTCGGTTGGTTAGAGGTTTAGAATACACTCAACTTTGTAAACTTACGTAGCAGATATGATGCCATCTAAGAAAATCCAACCGATGATCGCAATAAACAGATTCGCAGCAATCTCACCCCAGAGCATATAGATGTATGTGCTCCGGAGCGGGTTTCGATTTCGTCTTGTTTGCTTAATGGCCTCCCAAACCGTCAACACCCCAAAGCCGAGGGTGAACCCCATGGCCATTGAGGCAATCTTGTGATCGGAAGTCGAAGCCATGATCACGAAGAGGTCCCAAGACTCAAAGACCGTGAGGAAAGGAAAAAGAAAGGAGAGCCGGCAAATGGGTCTGATGGAGGTGGGCGCTCCGCAAGTTAAAACAGGCCCCTGAACGTACCGGCAAACCGGATCCAGCAACTGCCACGATCCCCTCAATACGCCAGATTCCCCACGTAGAGGGGTATAATTGGGTCAAATGTGGAGGATGTACACGTGGAGAAGCCAAAGAGTTTGCAGTAGATGAGTTATGCCGACGAAATCGGCCACCAGGTGAGACTTAGCTCATCAGGCACCCGGCGACATTAACCATATTTGACGAGCGTGATTCACAGCACCCCAGAATACCAAGGGCAGGTGCAGCTGCCGGGTAATGGAAGCGGAACAGCACGATCTCTATGCAATGTCGATCATACGTAGCAGTGAGAGAATGAAGCACACGGCAGCCATGCCCGGAGCCGCCCGCGACCTGAACAGCCGGGGTCGTTCGGACGAATATCCAGTTCAGCAGCACCTCCGCGGTCAAAGCTTTGATTTAGGTGAGTGATCGGCCCTACTTAGCTGCTCCGGGCTGCCACAACCTAATCACACTCAAGACATTTTCCGCCGTTGTGTGCTTCCCGAGCCTTTAGCGCTGCCTGGCCACCCACCGTCGGCTTCGAGAATCCGCTAGCAGGGTTTTTCTCCCAGCCAAACAACGGAACGCGTCCTCGGCACCCGAGTCAGTCATGCGACTTGCGGAATTTCCCATGCCATCGCCTCACCGTGAAAAGGACTTGGCGGGAGACGAGGGCGCCCTTGGGCTCCGACAGATCGGACATGCAGATCAAAAGCGGGCATGACTCCGCCGTTGTGGCGCCTCCCAACAGCGAAGCGAATTAAAAAGAGGCTTCCGACACGACGCCGAGGTACGTAAGAGGAACGCCAGTCGAGTAAAATAGTTACGATGCCCCTCAGCCAACTCTTGCCATGAATACCTTCTACCGCAGTCGCGAGTCAGAGCACGACGAAATTTTCGACGCCACGCTGAAACGTGGGATCATGTTGCCACACGCACACGTCGCCCTACCTTTAGAGTGTAATCAAGATCCAATTACATGAACCAGACATCAATAAACTACTGGACATAGCAACCAAGTGTAATCCGAAATAGGAAAGTATCTACCTCTGTCAGGAAGTAGTCAAGTATGCGTGGCGGACCGGGTCTTGGCCTAATGAAACGACTAATTTTGGCCATGGCGGAATACGAGATCACGCCAAACAAGATGTTGAGGCGACGCCCATATTTGATCGGAAACATTCACCAGTCTACTTCGAGGTTTTCTGTTATCGGCCATGCACGTGCCCAAATTGGGTGCCTTTCCTGGAGACAGATCATAACGTCGTCCCGGAAAATTCTATATTGCATTTTATTTCCATGCATTCACACATTTATAACTGACAACAACGAAAAAAAGGATATCTAGCAGAGGTCATGAGCCCACAAATACCGGATTCGAGTGCTTTCTCACATAACCAGAGCCATCAAGGAGAACAACACCAGCATCAGCAAGTTTGGTGACAATGAATAGCCTCTTGACATGCCCTCTTCAAATCCTCTCTGCTCGCCACCCAGATACAGTGCGCCGAGTTTTGTCAAGTCTCCGTTGCCTTTGAACAGTGAGACACTATCGCCGGTCCATTCGTTTGCCTCGTCAGATCGGAATGCACCAAACCATGCGTAGGCTTGGACACGCTCCTGGCTGTCCAAGTACTTGAGACTTTGGTTCATCATGTCAATGGTTGCGTCCTCGTCCTGCTGTGGCAGTGCCATCTCGGTGATCCAGTAACGGATATCTGGCTGAGTTTCATTATAAAATTCCTCGAGCGTTTTCAGCCAAGACACGAGGCCATTGTAATCGCCGTACCAGTGCAGCGCCACAAAATCCGTTGGACATCCATTATCATCCAACTCGAAGCACGTCTTGTTGAAATTGCGAAGCCATTTGAGACCCCGGTCTGAACCAGTTACAGCGGGGTGGCTGATTTCCCACGTTCGTGACCGGGAGCTCGTCTTATTTCGGAGAGGCACGATGTGAGAGATGTATGACTTAGCAGCGTCCTCTGGAGAAATAGAACTACCGCCCGAATCCGTCTCGCCATCGGGTTCATTAAACGTCAAAAGGCGTGTTGACGAACTTGGAAGACTATTTAGGCGAGCCGAAAGCTCCGAGTCTGATGCGTCATCGAGTCCATGTATCAATGGCAAAAACGGGACAGAGTCGCCCACTTGATCCGACGCATATTGGGACCAAGTATAGTACCACGAGATTGTTGAGTTCTCAGACAGCAATAGCTGGTTGTCCGACTCGTGTTTATCCCCGAGATAGGCCAGTCCACGCTTGTTGGACGTCAAGTTAGAAATGCAGTTGCCGCAGACAAAAAAGAGGCACGCAAGCGAAAAAGCAATCATGATGGGATTTGGTGCCATGATGTGGTAGCATGCGACCAGCGCATGCCAAACAAAAATAAATTGTGACTGGTAAACAAACCCAATGGGTGGTATAATGAAAACGCCATATACCAGAATTCACATAATAAAAAAGGGAACGCCCAAAGTATTAACCTTTTAAGTTCTTCTCGTGCCTTGTTTCGAAGCCAAGACCACGAAATCCTGGATGTGAGCAAGAGCCTGTTTTCAACAAATGTGACGTCACAACCATTGTGGGTTAGCATCTTCAGATGGCAAAAACCTGCCAATCATTTTATGACACAAGGCTAAAATAAAGCTTGCTAGTCTAATCCCGGTACAGTTTTGTTTTGCCTTGCAACGGTTTTACTATTTTTGTCAATTGGGGGACGTTTCAGGATTTCATGGTCGGGATGTGTCACCGCCTGTTCATCGCAACAGACAAGCAATGGCTGGCACCACAAAAACTATTGAAACTCTGGGACTTTACTTATGCACAAGCCATACCCTGCCTCTCACGTAGAGAAATCGCTGTCACCGTACCAAATTAGGATTGTTGATTCTAATAAGCTAGTGTTGAGATATTGCTGGTGTGACAATCAGTCCAAAAGTGATGACGTACGGGCCCCGTTATGTGTATAATGCAATGGCTTTCATACATGCGTGTAATCACGAGAATTGCGATTATTGACTTATCTTTGACTTGTCTGTTGGCCTGACGGGCTATTAGACGTTGCGGGAAGCACGGATGCTTGCACCTAGCGTTGAAACTGGGGCTGTTCTGTCGAGTTCAATGACACAAGATGAAGCTAATGGTTTCCGCCAGGGTGATGAAAGTCAAGTTTCTCTTTCGGATATTTAATATGATATTGTAGTAGGAAACGACTAGTTCAGCCCAAAAAGTTGGTCGCCATGGCCAGCAATTCCCAATTCAACCTTTGAACACATGGAACGCTACAGGATGGGAAAACGACCAAAGTAACCCAGTTCTTTTTGTTCAAACTTCATACAATACGGCTCTGGGAGGTGTCTCATACTTGAACTTCATGAAATATTGGGAATGTAAGAATGATTCTTTACCAGTAGTCAGACACTATTTACCAAACCGCCATTCATTAATACATGTCTGGCCATGGCCAGAGTATTTGGAATTTCATGCGTATCCCCAGATGAAATTTTAAAAATTGCTTGAGATAAGATAAGCCGGTGGGATGAATAACCTATTCTCATTCTCATCGGTTAGTATACCCGAATTATTTCAGATCGTTAGTGGCATGACAAATACGTAGATCGTGCTAATCCGGGTTATCCCCGAAATATAAAAGTTTGTTGTAACTCAACAATTCAAAGGCCGAGAAGCAAGGCTCGAGTGATGGGAATCGCCGATGACGGAATTCGCACAATCCACTCTAGTTCAAGACCCTCTTTACGCCATAATACCCCTGTAAGTTGCAGTGCTCTCTTCAATCAAACCCAACTGCATATGCAGCAGCCATTAGTAATTACTCCGCTCTGGAGAAGAATGTGACATGGCGGCGCAGTTTCCTTCTTATCTTCGACTCTTTTAATCTTTTACTCTCCTTGCGGTGTCTTGCCGAACCGACTAACTAACAAGAGCCTCATGCCTGTTTACATAACTGGCTTGAGCATCCTCTTGAACAAGTAAAAGTTCAACAGTCATCGACGGGAATATCTTTCGGAGACAAAATGTCGGATCCAGATTCCGATAGTCCGGTCCCCGCGAGCCAAAGTCCCCTTCCTAGGAGCGACCTCGAAAAGGAACGCGAATGTAAGGTCGTTCGGGTAGAATCGCCTGAATACACGGAACCCGAATCGGTCGACTGGGATGGCCCAGATGATCCGGAAAAACCAGTCAACTGGCCAAGGGCAAAGAAATGGAGAATGACCTTGACTGTCGGGATGCTCACATTTCTAACGTTAGTCACTCTTCTCTGGATATTTTTCTAAGGCTCACACTCTTTAGACCATTTGCATCGTCCATGTTCGCTCCTGCTATTGATCAAGTGATGAAAGAAATGGGTTCAACAAATCGCGACCTGGGCTCGTTTTCAGTTTCCATCTACTTGCTCGGCTATGCGTTTGGTCCTCTCTTCATTGGTCCCTGCAGTGAGATGTACGGCCGACTAATAGTCTATCACATTTGTTCTGTTCTATTTATTCTAACCAATATCGGGTGCGCACAAGCAACCAGCATGCCCATGCTAATTGTCTTCCGGTTCCTGACTGGGGCAGTCGGCGCATGTCCTTTGACCGTGGGTCCTGGGTCTGTAGCAGACTGTTTCGAGCGAGAGGAGCGCGGACGAGCCATGTCTGTCTGGACGATGCCCATTTTACTTGGACCTTGTATTGGGCCAGCAGTTGGGGCATATCTATCGAGATCACAGGGCTGGCGATGGGACTTTTGGCTTCTTCTCATTATGGTTCGTATGATCAACCTAAGATTCATTTCTGCAGCTGACGAGAAATAGACGGGTGCCTTTTTTATTTTCTCACTCATCGTTCTGCGAGAGACACACCCTCCCACTCTTCTCAAGTGGAAGGCAAAACGGTTACGCAAAATGACAAATAACAACCTCCAGTGCAGCACCATACAAGACGAACCCCACTTCCGATTACTCATTACGAGCATTATTCGCCCCATCAAGATGCTATTTTTGTCGCCTGTTATATTTGCTCTCTCACTCTTAGGTGCCACTGCTTATGGTATCCTGTATCTATTATTTACCAGTGTGACCACCGTCTTTGAATCACGCTACGGCATCGTCACCAACGTCGGTTTGGTTTACTTTGGAATTGGTGCAGGTCAAATCGTTGGTATATCTGCGTTTGGTGCCGTGTCAGATGCCATGGTTAGAAAACTGGCAAAGGCGAAGGGTGGGGAGATGAAACCCGAATATCGACTTCCACCCATGATTCCAGGAGCAGCCATGATCCCAATTGGGCTTCTCATCTACGGCTGGACAGCACAGTACTATGTCCATTGGTTTGTGCCAATCCTTGGTACATTTTTCATTGGCGTTGGCGTCATTACTGTTTTCGCCCCGATAGCAACATATCTTGTGGATGCCTATACAGCACATGCCGCCAGCGCTACAGCTGCTAATACAGTATTTCGTAGCATGGGAGGTGCTCTCTTGCCCTTAGCAGGTCCCAAGATGTATGCAGCGCTCGACCAGGGTTGGGGCAACACGTTGCTTGCTGGGATATCACTGCTTTTGATGAGCATGATATGGCTAGTGATGAAATATGGGGAGCATCTGAGGACTCATCCAAGATACCAATTGAAGCTTTAGAAGCCAAGTTCTTATACTCGAGGCGAGACAATCGAGCCGCTCTGGCTTCGATATTTTGGATGAGGGAGGATAAGAGTAGAGTAATATTCTCCAAAGAAAGAATCGTTGAATCTATCTTTTTCTTAGATTCATGGAATGAATATGTTCCATTTCCCCAAACTTGATTCCTTCGTTTCGACTCGCCTTGTGAAAAGTCCGTCATCTGTCGAGTCAGCGCTCTAGCGTTATTGAGCTCTTCATTCTTACCATAAATTCCCAAGCGAGCGAGTAAGCCCTACTAGAAGTAATAAGACCAGCAGAGTCGTAAAAGAACATCTGGCAAGTCATGAAAATACCGCAATTACGTACGTCTGTTGATGTCTAATACAAACTAGTAACAACGACGTTGTGGGTATGGATTTGAACAAGGCAAGGCACAGCGTGAGGCGTTTAGCTTGTTTGGGCTAAATTACATGGCGGCCGTTCATTCCCCTGTTCCCCGTTGGGCCAGACTCCATTAGTCTCGATCCGTCCCGATTCATTGGTGACGCGGCGCCTAGACTATGGGGAAGCCATCAAGCGGCAGTAGGGGTCCTCGAGTCAACAATTCGCGAGGTGTCTCATTGTCATCCCGCTTGGCGACGTCATTAATAATAGTGACGCTGGGGAGCAGGGGCAGGATGCCGTGATATCGTAAGCGCGGTCGGCGTAATGTTGGCCAGACTCAAAACTGGCCCAATAACCCAGTACTACGGTCCTTGGAATCTGCGGGGAATCGCTTCCGGGTGGTGCCATACACTGAACATGACAAGAGGTAGCTAGCTGGTCAAGGTTAGACAAGGCTTAGCGCAAAATGATGAGGTGGAGAAAAATGTTTCTCCGCCAGGGTGTTCCTGACTTCTCTTATGAATTGCCTATCCTGTCAAGTGAGGCAGTTTGCAAATTGCCTGAATCAACAGGCGAAAAGGGGCATTGTCACCCAATTGCGCACAGGCGCGTAACGAACTGGTTAGTTTTCCTCCCGCCCATTTTATGTGCTGATCAAATCGGTCCGACCGTTTTACTAGGATTTGGTCAGATCAAATTTATGTTATGAAATGCCGTTGTTCCGCTCGAGTTGCAATTGTACAAGGCGCTCGATTTCATAAAAATAGCCAGCATTGCCCAACAATTTGGAGACCATACAGCCTGAGCCTCAAATGGCAAACCACAGCAAAAAGTCTACGGTCTACGGTGAAACATCTGAAGATGAGACCATCTTGACACTCAGGGTTCACGTGTGGCTGGCAGATGGTCTAAGCCCCACAGCAGCATACCAGAGCGTTTTATTTACCGTATAGCCCAAAACTTTCCAAACCGTTTCCGGGTTCGATAGGTCGCAAACGAATTAGCTGAGAAGATAAACTTGCCAGGAAGCTGCTCTAGATTGGGTCAAATTCCTGCTGGAATGTGGACGCCACAGTTAAGTCCAAACTAGCACTTTCATCGAAACCTTATAATCAATAGAGGGTCAGAGAAATACAAATATGTCTCCGTGTCCCCGTTCCTCGTTAGCTCCCCAACCTCAATGAATTTATCCTATTTGTTGACTAAATCCAAGGATATTAATCTCGTCGCTGCCATCTGGTGAGCTCGTTTATCCTAGCATGGCTGTACCAAGATGTGATTTTATTGACATGTCCGGGACTGCCGCCGTATAAAACAAATATCCAAATTGTACACTATACGTTATAAAAAAGAACTGTGACCCAGATCAGCTGGCCATTTGGTCAAACGGTCTAGCTTTGTGGAGTGACGATGTCGGACTTGTCTCTCCGATCCCTGAACGCTAGGCATATCATAGCGCAGTGCTAAGCTGTTTAGAATCATCGCTGGCTTGTATTTTCTGTGGCAAACCAATGAAAGCAACGTGCCTGACTCGAGACCTAAGCGCTAGGACAGACGATCTACGTCCGGCCACGGAAAATCGGCAGTAGGTTAATGATGCTTCGTACGTTTAGTGCAAAACTTCCCCGGAGATTCTCATCCATTGCCGATTATTCCCTTTTGTATTAGTTCCCGCACAACAGCCAGTTATTTACTTCCTGTAGGGATGCTTATTCATACTCATCCATCTCGATGCACGAGGAAATACAACTACTGAGCTTGCCCCAAACTTTGTCCCACCTCCCTGCCCCATATTAAACACCGAGAGACGCCAAGTGATCGCAAACCCTTCGCTCGTTCTGTCTCCATCTCGAGAGCCGCCCTTTTCCCGCAATGGCGGACGAAAGTCGTGCACCGCAGGTCCTTGCCATCAATATCGCATTTTTGATCTTATCATGGATTGCGACTCTTCTCAGAATCTACTGCCGTGGCTGGGTGATCAAGGCGTTCGCGCCAGATGATTGGCTTGCAGTTATTGCTCAGGTAATTCCCCATACATCATTGTTTTCTCCATCTTTGTTGACCCATTGAAGTGCCTGTTTACAGTCTATGCCTCGCATGCACTCATGGGCGCCGAAACTGGCACTGGTCGTCACTTGAAGGATATTGAACCCACCTTAATTCCAACAGCGATAAGGGTAAGTGATTTTGTGCGGCGAACTTGTTGGTTAGGAGTGAATAGGGCTGGGAGCGAACAATTGAACAGTATTAGAGGCGCAATTAGGGGGGTTCTAGCATCACAAGATGAACCGTTGATCTCCTCTGAATCCTCACCTTCCAGGTCGTCTTTGCAGGTGACCCCGGCTGGTTACTGGCAGTTCTCTTCTCTCTACCCAGCCTTCTCCGGAACTCTGTTGGCACGCTTAGATTTTCGCCTGTACTGCTTTTACTAACCTACGTTTTTATCAGTATTGGTGGACATGCGAGTTGACGTATGTGTTGGCGAATATGGCCCTTAAAGCTAGCATCGCCATCTTCTTGCTACGATTCGGCTCTCATCGGTATCATAAAATCATCATCTGGACAGTAACTGTAATCACCGAGGCCTACAGTTTCGTCTTTTTCCTGCTGTTTGTCTTGCAGTGCCGACCAGCATCTTTGTTCTGGCATCAATACTCTTCAGACCCCCCAGCTGGAAGTTGCTGGCCTGCAACAGTGGTTTATAATAGTTTCATTACTTATTCCGCCATCAGTTGCTTGACCGACTGGACATACAGCATCGTCCCCATGTTTATTGTGTGGAAGCTACAGATGAACAAAAGGATGAAGATATCCGTCACATTCGTCCTGGCTGCCGGTGCCATGTATGAACTTTTCCTTCCCCACAGTACCATTTACATGGCCGACGTGAGCTAACATACAACCAGTGCTTCGAGCGCCACGATTGTCCGACTGCCCTACCTCCACACCTTAACCGATCTCGGCGATTTTCTTTATTCCACTACGGACGTTGCTATTTGGTCGACTGTCGAAACCGGCTTGGGTATGACCGCTTCAGGCTTTGCGACGCTGAGACCACTTCTGCGAACCTTCTTTGGCGTCACCTCATCAGTGCAAGGATACGAGTCGTCGAGTAGACCATGGCAAAAGACAGGAAGCAATAACCCGAGAACAAATCAGAGTCGCGGTGGGAATGACGCCTTTGACAATCCTAGCAACGATGACATACCACTCGGAATCACAACCGTCATCCACCGCGGAAAGAATGCTAGCGAGCGTGACATTGAGAGCCAGCAGTATAAAGGGGACAACAGGTCCGAGGTTTCGGACTCTGTCGGAGGGCCAGAAGAATGGAACAACAGCCAAGTAAACCTTGCCGACCAGGCTACGGAGCCGCAACGCCCTGGACAAGCATGGAATATTACTGTGAAGAAGTCGGTCACCCAAACCAGCCATACCAGATAGAACTTAGACGATTTCATGCATATACAGCGCGGGAAAAAGAAAGTCTATAAACATTAATAAATAAATTAATAATACCCTGAATCGTACGACAGATCCATCTTTTCCCAGCAGCGTCTACCTGTCTTTGCAGACGTTCACAGGCCGATGACTAAGCGGCTAGCTCTGTTCAATTGCTTTCCTGAGCCGGTTGTGTCTAACACCCAACGCCTAACGGCTTACTATGAAATAAAATTAATCGTGTTTGAATAATTTATTTACGTGGTGGCTTGAAAATCTGCTCTAATTGCAATATTCTTTTACTGTTCAAAACCGACCCCCCTGTTGTACACGTGCTTTGCTTCTCAATTCCTGCAAGTCTTGGGTGCTCTTTCAACCCTAGTTGACCCATCACAACTACAAAGATCCTGGTCGATTCCGTAACAGAAACCTCATACCATTGCAATGCGATGGAGACTTGCAACCCTACGCCCTGGAATTGACAAATTTGACTTCAAGTGGGTTCTACTCTGCGCGCGCCCTGAGAATGACTTTCAAGTGGGTCTTTCTCCCCACTAATGCAAGTGCGTCGTTGACTGGCTCGTACATTTAATTCCCCCGCAATCTCAACTCGCTCTATCAACCCATAATCAACATCCTCAGTCTCTATCTTCATCATGGCAGTCTACATTCGTCCTCTATCCATCCGTGACCTGGATCAATGCGAGGTTGTCGAATCATCCGCATTTCCACCCGCAGAGGCGGCTTCTCGTGCAAAGGTTCGTCTTCCCCGCAAAAGGTCGAATGACTATGACTTGTTTGATGCTTGTATCAATGCCATATATGGGTATCGGAAACGATTTCTCTGGATGTTCTCTTCAGGAACATATGAGTTACTGTTCAAAGACCCAATCCAACTTTCTAGTTGGTTTTGTTTAATCATAAAGTACCTTCAAGGATCAGGTCACTAATCTAACCGGAAATCAGATTGAATATCGATTGACAGTATGCCCGGAAGTTTGCTATGGTCTCTTCGTTCCTAAGGACGCAACAGCTCCCATTCAACTACCAGCTGAAATCCCTATTCTGGCTGAAACTCCCGATAATGAGGAAAACCTTTTGGTTGCCCACACTATCGCTACCAAATCACCATCCAGAGTAGTCAGGGATGCGGACATGGCCCTTCCTGACAACTGGAAGGCTGATCCTCAAGCCGAGTATGAGGTTGGCCACAAGAAAGATGGCAAAACTATTGCTCTGCACGCCTTAGCCGTCTCACCCGCCCACCAAAGAGGTGGCCTGGGCAAGGCTTTGACCAAGGCCTATTGCGACCAGATGAAAAAGACAAACCAGGGAGATCGAATCTCAATTCTGACTTATGACAGACTCGTCCCTTACTATGAAAAGCTGGGCTTTACTCATTACGGGAAGAGCGAGTCAAATTATGCTGGTGTCGCTTGGCATGATCTGGTAAGTTTGCTTCACATGGTCTCACTTCTGTTTATTGACCTTGCGATATCAGGCATACGAATTCTAGAAACTGGGTTGGTAGAAAATCCTACCTTGGATACCTGGGGAGTGTCAACAACATTTGTCGATAAAAAGAAAGTCAACAATGAAGATCATGCCCTTGGAAACACCCATCTCCAAAGCAAGACTAAAATGTAGAAAATCTCAGTTAACCATGTTCCATGTTCTTCCTGTGAAATTATTCTAAATAGCCATGAATCTCTATCACGATTTGTTTAGGGAGGCTTGCTTTCCTTCAAACCAAATCCTACCAAGTCTACCGTTTGTCCTCACCCAACCCTATATCATCAACGAACATTAGATGGTTAATAATAGAAACAAGATAAAGATGGAGATAAAGATTAGTTCTATGACACTATAGTTGACTAGTCTTCAAGACTAAACTGCATCTACTGCACTCGCATTTTCAAGCCTCGATTGCGACATCAAAACTAAGCAGAATTAGTCGGGTTGAGTCGGAACAGGTGACTCAGCAAATTGACTCACAATTATCTTCATTCATACCTGTTTGAATATAAGCCAGCAATATCCAATTATGTGATACAAAACTCAGAAACTTCAATGGATTCCGCATATAGCCCAGAGCAGCTTCAGCTGTTCTTTGAACATGTCGGTCTGCCTCAGCAACTGCGTCATGAACCGCCTTCCTTGAGGCTTTTAAATGCCCTACATGTGCATTGCTTATCGACACTTCCATATGAGAACCTTTCGCTCCACTACAACTCTTCTCATCAAATTGACCTTGATCCACAGCATCTTTTCCGCAAGGTGGTAGTGGAGAATCGCGGCCGTGGCGGGTTCTGCATGGAAATCGCAATCCTTTACAACCACATCCTACGTGCCATTGGCTTTGATGCATACACCGCCGGTGTCAGAACGCGAGGGAGACTAGAAGGAGTTCCAAGAGGAGACTATCCGGGATGGTACGTCGTGTGTGGGTTCCAAAAACTTGGACTGACTGGATCCAGGAACCACATTATCAACATTGTCACATTCCCCGACGGCAGCAAGTATCACGATGATGTTGCGTTTGGGGGAGATGGCGCACTGTTCCCCGTGCCCCTAGTCGACGGGTTGATCCATAATAACCTGGGAGCTCAGCAGATCCGACTGGTGCGCGACTGGATCTCCCATCAAGTGCACAGAACCGAGGACTCGAAACTGTGGATCTATCAGTACCGCAATGGCGCCGACAAGGAGTGGAACTCGTTCTACTCGTTTCCCGGCATCGAGTTTTACGCGCTCGACTGGGGCGTTGTGAACTTTTGGATCAGAGCACACCCCGACAGCCATCAGCGGGTCAACGTCTTGGCCATAAAGTTCCTCCGTCGGCAACGGGAAGACCGTGGAGAATACGAAATATATGGGAAACGGATGCTAGTCAACAGGGTCGTCAAGGAGAACCTCGGAGGAAAGACATATGTGGTCTGCGAATGTAAATCCGAGACGGAGCGGGTAGCGGCACTGGAAAAGTACT
The DNA here is from genome assembly GCA_003031705.1 of Calonectria naviculata. Classification (NCBI taxonomy): domain Eukaryota; kingdom Fungi; phylum Ascomycota; class Sordariomycetes; order Hypocreales; family Nectriaceae; genus Calonectria; species Calonectria naviculata. Next base: position 13,722 of record NAGG01000193.1, on the reverse strand, counting down.
TTTCAATTGTCCTAGACGACGCCGAAAGGGAGGGTATAACGGGTTACAAGTCTGAACTGGTGGAAACATGATGGGTTCGTTTCCGAGCTTAAAGAAGAGACGCTTGTGTTTTGAAGAAGTCCCAGGTTGAGCCCTCGCCCTTCACCTCAACCAGCTCCTTTCCATCCCTCCCGACGTCCATTCTCCACATCTCATTGCCGTGTCTCATCAGCAGCTCGTACCCACCTCTGCGCGGATGCGGGCGGACGCAAAAGTATTCGTGCGGCTTGTGGTGTGATACCTTTGCGATGAAGCTCTTTTTCTCGTTGTGGCCGATATACGTGCCGGAGATGGAGTTGCGGAATCCCAGCCAACCATCCTTTTCCACGCACCGCCAGTGGAATCCACCGTGTGGGTTCAGGCCGTCGCATAGCTGCAATTCGCCGTCCACGAGGGTGATGGTCTTGCCGTTGTCCCGGTGTCGAATGATGAATGTCTCATCGGGGCCGGGGACAGCCTCGTTCAGCGTGTCTTGGCCGCCATCGGTGATGGTGGTGTGAGTCGGGGTAATGCACGTGTTGGCCGTGGAGGCCACGGACATTGTGTCGTTGAACTCCAGCTCCTTGGTCATCGTACCGGCGCACCCCCGAATGGGCTCGCGATAGTTCGGTCGGCTTCGTTTACGGCGGGTATTGTCCGACAGCTCGGCGCGCTCGGATGGACGTTTAAAGTGGTCGGGGTCGTTGTCCGGGCTGCGCAAACGTCCGCGTCACGCCTCTCCCAGTTGCATGCATAGCCACAGGCAACAGGACTGTTTGCCCGCCAACCACAATCAACCCCGCTTCGGTCACATGCTGGCTCAAAGGCATCACTCATCCATGCTCGGATCTTCATGAAACGTGCGCGATAGCCGGAGTATTGACTCGTCCGAGGTCAAAGCACAAACAAGGTATGCCAAGTGCAAAAGTTTGAGTCTGTTGAGTGTTATTGGTTGCATCAAGTAGTATCGGCGACGGAACTCTGGGAACTAACCGTACTATCAAAGTCCGAATCTCTGCGAGCACGCCTCCAGGGTAGCTACAGTACCGCAAACCCCAGCTTTCGATAGGCTCTGCACCCGCATGAATCATGAGCTTCTTGGCCCTGGGTGCAAGCTACCTATGCATTGAGGCAGTGTCATAAGGTTAACCGTATTTTTATCTCGTTTTGGGGGCTTCCTTCACCATGCCTGAACATAAGCAACGGTGCTGTGATAAGCCACGAGCGTGTGACGCCGTTTCTCACCACTACACGAGCACCAACCATCCTACACACACGTCCAGCACATTGATCGTATTTGACAACCTCGGATCTCGCCCGCCAAGGGCGCGAAATAAAAATATCCGTAATCAATAAAGGCAGGCATAGCCACGGGTCAGATGCAGGATCACGCAATAATGCAACCTCACATGCAGCATCGACTAATACGTCGCTTCAGGAACATCCATAGAAGCCATGGATGACCGATTAATCCGGGGTAAGCCATTGCACACCCACTGCGAACGCTCTACTCCGTGGTCACCCGATATGGCCGACCATTCCCTTGGTGACGGTCGTATTCTACGCCTGCAAGAGACCGACCTTGGATATTGCTCCGGCGTGGTAGCCCGTCCCGATACCCTGTGACTGACCTGCGACAGCCAACCCGATGCCGAGAGTGACTTGCCATTGCCATCTGCCCGTAGTGTTCCACCACTGAGTTGCAACACCAAGTCAATCGGGGCAAAGGGCGCCGAAACTCTCATCTTCAGGTTTGCCAATACCCCAGAAACTATGGTTGTGGGCGACGAGCCAAAAGTCGGACTTTAGCAACGGCTCTCAAAATAGCACCGATGGATCGTTATAATTAGACCCGCCGCAACCGAAGCGACACGCCATCCTCAGGTTGAAGTAGAAAAAAAGCCGCCTGCGGAATAACACCGTTGGCTCAGAGTCTAGACCCATCCAACGGCCAGCCACCAAAAAAAAGCCACTATGAAACACGCCTTGATCCCCTTCTCCCCCCCCAAATGGTCCAGTCATGTGGCACCACTTCCCAGAACAGCAAATGCTGAAATCTGTCACTCCGTCGCCTAGACTGCCAAGCTTTAAAACGCGCTGTGGCTCAAGGCACGAGGCCAGACGGCTGTGGTCTGGAACAAAGGCCCGTGTTGGGTCGTAATCAACCACACAGCACCTCGCTGGACGTATTATTCCCGAGGCGTTCCCAGATCATCTGCGGCTGGATGCTAAATGACCCCGGGGTTGATCAACAGGGGGCCCCGTGAAGGTTGCGTGGCTGGCGTTGCGAGTGCAAAGGCAGTCTGGTGGGAGGGGTGAATGACTGGGTGAATGACTGGGCTTAGTAGCAGCGGCAACACCACGAAACCCGAAACCGAGGAGGGCTGCGAGGTGCCACCAGTCATCCCCAAGGCACATAGCACAGCGCAATACACCTTCTAGAAGGTTATGCACTACGCTCGACTCGGTCGCCTGCAGACGGCTATGTGCCCTGAGGTCAGACGTGCCGTGGCATTCCCTTTTCCGAAACGGCCTTGTTGGTTTAATGAATATCGAGCGAAGCAATAACGGTCATCCCGATAGTCTTGGATTGACAGGCAAACCGTTCCACGCTCGCGCTCCAGTCCTGAGCACCATAGCGCTCATTCGGCGATTAAGATTCCAGGGCACCTCTTTGGCACTTTTCTTCGCTAGTCTCGTCTTGCCAGTAGCAAAATCAATTAACCTGCCATGTTGCTAGGACCCTTGGTTTTCAATCAACCGATGTGGTTTTAACAGCCTGTCAACCAGTGGGCCTGCCACTGGTTTTTATCAGGGACCACTTCCCATTTTGCGTAATCACTTAGTCTCAGGATCGATGTAAATCTCAAACCATCCCTGCCAAAATACGGTTTGAACCCCGGAAATCAAGGGACGAACCCTCAACGTCGCACGAAGATGTATGCTCGAGACATGTCAGCCACCAATATATCGATCGAGGGTCCAACGCAGGGCCATCTGCACGACATTTGTCATGTCAGGCACAGACGGCGTGCTTTGACAGTCAGGCACACTCATCTATTCGGAGCAGCCGTCCAAGCGTGCCAGGGAGTTTCGAGCAAGTTTGACATAAGGTGTGGCCGGCAGAAGTTCCTAGCTTAATTAATTGAGGAAGCATCCCTGACACCGCGTCAAGCATGGACCTTGACCGTCTTCCGAAACCTTCTAGAACGATGGAAGTATTTTTAAGCACCGGGGGGGCTCCAGCGCTGAGCAAGTGTCGACGGAGAAGACAGCACAGGCTAAAAGCTATCTGGGCGAAGAGCAATCTCACCGAGCGTAAAGGTGTGCCCGCCCAGCATTGACCGCTTCTGCTTCCACGGGAGTGATCCTTCTAGCCTCAATTCTACCCGACTAGCAACCGCAAACCGTTGAGATTGTAGTAGGGAGCCAATTGAACTAGACCCAGAAAGGGGTCCATTTTCAGGTCATAGACACACGCCGTGCACGGTTGCAGTACGACTCGCCCGCCTCATCTCTACGAGACTTGATTTGACAGGGTCGTAAAAATAATAAACGTCAGGCATTTTCCAGACGGTCGTAGGCGGGTCGTGGATCGTTCTAGCTTACGATGCGGGTCCAGGTACAGCCAGAACCGGGCCGGAGCGAGCTAATTCTCAAAGGGCTGAGGTTGAATACGGTTCTGGCTGAGGCACAGCAGGTCAGGTAATTGCAACGCGGCGTTTGTCAGCATGTAACCGTGTGGCCGTCAGCGTGGCCTCTTGGCTGCATGAGGCATTGGCAAGCGCCCGGGAAAATACAATGGATTGATTCCCATTGTCGTCTTGTCTTGCGAGGACTGGCGGTCTGGAGGCTGCGGGACAGCTTTAATATTCACCAGAGGTCCAGAGGTCATGAGGGTCGTGATCGGGTCTAAAGTACGCCGCAAGCGTGGTTGGGCTGAGCTGACGGCGATGATTGGCCAGCACCCTCCTCCGTCTCGGGGTTCCACCCCCAGGAACAGGTGGTGAGGAGGCAATTGAGCTGCTGCAAAGGGGTGCCGCTAAAGTTCTAGACCTCTGGACCTCTGGGCCTCTGGACCCTGACCTCGCGGAGACGGCACTCTTCTTGTTGGGTTGGGTTGGATTGCCGGACGTGTCGGGTCGGCGAGCGAGCGAAAAAAGATTTTCCCTTGGCTGCCCTGGACTGAAAAGGCCGCTTGGCCATTTGAATACGTACAATAAGGCCGTCTTCCGTCGCATCCGTCGGCGACACGGCATTTCGGAGAATTTGCTTGCCTGCCCCAGGCGCAATAGAGCCACTGTATTTCCAGGGCAATTCGGCACATCTGCTGCAGCAGCCCGGGTGAGGCGGCCAATTCGCATCTGGATGCATTTTTGCGAATATTCAATCGATCCGTCTCGCCCGGCCTCGGCTCCGACGGCGGGCTGGAATTGGACTGCGGCACTGCGAATAGGTGAAACAAGACACGCGCGACGGTGGCGAATCACTCGGTCCGCCCAATCCAGCCAGACGCAGCATGAGGGGGCTGCAGCGAAATGGCCAGACGACAACGACGGCAATCACAGGTTGGCAGGTGGATCTGGAGGCGGTGGCTTGATCTCGATCTCAGTCGGTATAGAATTTGGACCACGAGCTTTTGTTCGAGATGCACTGTAGGGACCGTTGGGCAGGAAGGCTGGCCGAGGGAGATTGATTATTAGCTCGATGCAGGGTGTGTACCATTGAGGAGCCCGTCGCTGAAGCGCTCTGCGCTTGTGACGGGCATCGTGCGCGTGCTCGTTGCATCACCTGGCCTACATGCATAGGCCTCAGTTTAAAACGGTTTGGGCGGCGTAAACGTCAACGATCGGTTTTTTTTTTTGTTTCGTAGATCGAGATGCTGTCACGGACCAGCGGTTGGTTGCTCAAGCTCTGGCGCCAACCGCGAGACGAAGATCAAACACCATGGTCCTGTCAATCCTTCCGCAAAAAGGTACCCCGCAGAACCCTTCAGTTTCGGGACCCTGCCTGCCACTGCGTAATGTGCTGATCATGTCGAGAGCAATGACCAAGCCTCCAGCCAAGGCGACGATCAGTCCGGAGAAGCCTGACAATCACTTTTGACGAGCCACAGGGACTTGTGACAGGAGCGAGAGCAGCAAACTGACTGGCACGTGGGGGAATGTTGATCAGGACGGCTGGCGACGTCAGAAGGCTTCCCAGAACGGCGGTGATGTGCGCTATAACGAAGGGTCGACCGAGATAAGATTGACTTGGCCAGCGACGGTTAATTTTTTTTTTTTTTTTTTGAATTGCATCATACTGCCCAGCACCGAGCCTAAGGACTGATTGGGCGTACGAGAATGACGAAGCGCTGAGCCGATCCCATCAGATAGAAGGTGAAACGCGATGCCATGGCAGCAAACCTCATTGACGGAATGCACTCCCTCTCGCCTACACGACAGTCCCCAAAGATAAAACAAAGTGACGTGACATGACAGGAACTGTCCAACTAGACCAGGTTACCGGTAGCATCGATCGAGATTATGTTGGCAAGACTCCCATCCCAGGTGGGCTACTGGGCCAGGGAGACGAAGTCGTCGACGTCAATACCTGCACAAAACCGGCTTCTGCGCCGATGGTTGGAAGGTCGGGAGTGTGGTGGTATCTGACCACACCGGGCCATTTCTACGAGAAGTGAGAATTCCATGGAATGTTCGGACACGCATGTTTCGTGCCAGAAAGGGACACTTCAGCATGGCGCCCGGACGGGAAGCAAATTTGGCAGAAAGCGAATCGCAGCATACAACCGAAATAGGGCCTTTTCCTCCCCCCTTTGCTTGGCTTTGCTTTTTTGCTTTGCCCTGCTGCTACTGTGCTCCCCATCGCCACAATTAAACTCTGATGCATGATACGGAGATACGAAAATACCGTTCAGCCATCAAACACTCCACAGTGAGAAACCGAAGGAACGCACGACGATCCTGCTGAGGTTTGTAACCAACCTAACCGCCCGTGGGTTCCAAGCGAAGTGTGTGCTATTCCGGGACCTCGACATCGGAAATTGGCAGGGCTATCAGGAGTCGCCGATGGAGCTAGGCTGCTTGGGGCCATGGCATGAAACCTCAAACCGCCAGCGAAACAAGGGGCCTGGACGGGCTGGCGACCTCGGTAAGCAGCATGCCCAGCGCACAGAAAACTAGGGGGCCCAATCAGACCGCCGGAGTGAGACGGGAGGCCCTGCTCCGTCTGCCGTGCCGTCCAGCCATTCCACTTGGCGTATCTCGCCGTATTACTCGCCTCTGTCAATCCCGCCTGGCTCCGTTTTGCGGCCGCAGCCCAGTACTGAACTAACCGCTACATGCAACAATCGAGGCTCTTTACGTCTGGGGTGCAATTCTGTGCCAGCAGAGAGGGTCAGCAGGGGGTGGTGACTCATCAGTGGAAGGCGTGTCCACTGCCGTGGCTCTATCCAGAGACCCTAACTCCCGTCTTGCTGGCTGGATGGAGCCAAGCTCCATGAGCTCCATGAGCTTGAAGCAGATTGATTTCAACGGCATCCGTCAGAGTCCGGCAGTGAGGGACATTCAGGCATGTCCGCGCCGAGGCCAAAAGTGCTCGCATTAATTGAAGTACGAGAAGCTTTTCGATTAGTCGTGTTTTTATGCCCAACACGCCAACTTCATCTCTTTAATTATGCGCCAACCATCAAGCCCAATTGGTCTGTCCTCAGTTGGCTTGCTCGGTGAGTCTCAAAAGTACCCGCGTCTGTGTGGACGTGCGTGGCAGGCTGCTTGCTGTTACCACCAACCAACCGTCCGTACTTGCATGGACACAATTAATCGTAGTCAACACCAAGAAAAGCTTCCTGCACGACAGAGGCACTACCCAGGCGACCAGAGCCTTAGCCCAAGAGCTCAGCCCAACGGTTCAGGCACTCAACATCAACAGACAAGGTCAGGGCTTCTTCACCGTCAGCGCCCGACAGCAAAGGGTCCAACCGCCCAAGGCCCAAAGGGCCCAGATCAGTGAAAAAAAAAAGAGAATTTCTCAAGGTCGTGGGCCCGTGGGCCGGAGTTGCAGAGGAGAGGATCCGTCCCGGGAAGCCGGGCACCATCCGCATTCCAATCCCGTCCTGCACACTCAGCTGACAGGCAGGTCCCCTGTTTGCGTTCCTGGTTGACAGCGAGGCATTGGGGCATTGTTAGTTATGGTGCTGCCTATTCAACAGTCAAAGCCCGGTGGGACACGCGGTTTGACATTTCGACTAGAAGGTCTCCTCGGAGAGGGTCGCCCCTGGCTTGTGATCGTAGCGTGTTCATTGCCATTCGCAGGTTTCACAGCCTCGAACGCGATGGAATTGGCCCGGTAATTACAGCAAGTGCAAGGCCCTCCTTCTCTAGATGTGCCTCTTTGGGCACACGATTCGTTGGCCGCGGTATGCGTGAAACAGAGTACGCAAGCTTCAAGCCCCCCCTTCTAATCACGTAGACAACCAACAGGCCACCCGTATGTACGCATGTCGGATGACCATCCGTCGTCGCCGTGGCTGCCGGTCGCGATCGCGATGGGCTCCTCCTGGCTGGGGTTGGACGGCTCAGATCATGGCGATGAATGGGATACGCGGCGACCGAGCATCCGGCGGTGGTTCGGCGGACGGCTCACGGCTGGCCCCCCCATGCCGATGCGAGCAGCCTACGCCTACTTCGTACATGACTGCCTCTGCCTTAGACATGGCGCTCAGCAGACAGCCCTATTTGGATCGTTTGAACAGTTGCCTTTCTCTGAATCCCTGTCCCTCCCCCAAGACCAGCTACTGTACGATCCTCGTTCGGGTCTTGCTTTGTTTTCGTCCCTGCAAACTGGTCCAGGCGCGGGCCCTCTTTTGACTCACTTCACCTCGTCAACAGCGGACAACTCAGCATGACCCAGGCGCGGGAGGCAGAGGTGGCACGGCGCACAGAGCCTGAGACAAAATAACACCCCAAGGCCGACAGAAGTCCCGAGCCAGGGAGGTTTACGGCAGAGTCGCAGTCACCAAAGTTTGTTGATGGCCGGAGACAGGGCTCACCCCGATTAACCGCCCGCATGCCCCGGAGAGCGTATTCGTAGTGCCTGCAGTAGCATAAGCAGCTGCGAGATGCTCCGTCGGGGTCGGGGTGCCTGCTGCTGGAGCACCACTGTATTCGCGACCCAGCCTCGCTCTTGTCAGCGATAGAGTGCCTCAGCCGACCAGACGCCTCCGAAACAGCCGGGCGCCTCTGGTAGAGCAGACAACGGATGAATTGACAGTCCAGGATGGATGGCGTGCTGGCGCTGGCCGCTACTGCCACGCCTGCCACACCTGCTGCCAAGTGTCGACGGACTCTGGCATCCCCGAAATAACCATATCTCGGCCCCCCAGCAGGCAGCGTCGCGCGGGCGCACTCGCATAGATGCATAAACCAGACCGTCGAAACGGAGCAGCGCCCAGGCCTTTACGGAGCGCCCACCAGCCAGAGTGCTTGACGTTGCATCCATAATTCTCCAAGCCCAAGGAGCCAAGAGCCCAAGCCTCGGGCCCAGAGGAGGTGTCCATGCCAAGGATGCTACAGAGTCATCCACCATCCTCCGTCGCACACCCCTCCCCCAGCCCAGCGACACCTCGCACCTCGCTCTCGCACACGCCCCCTCCCCTCTCTCGCTGCAACAGCGCACCTCCGCCCTCTCCGCCTTGATGCATGCGACCCGCGCAAGCCATCGCCCGCATCCCCATCTCCCCAGCCTGGACCTTTGCCTGGGCCTGCCATGGCTTTAAGACGCGACCGCTGCCGATCCTTACTCCATGCCGCGCACTCCCCTCGACAGTTCCGTAGTCATCGACGATCTGGCTCCTCAGCAAAATACAAACAGACCCTTCTTCTCGGCCCCATCTCCCCTTTTTTCCTCATAAGCCTTCAGTCCCTCTTCGCATCCTCCCTCACCCTACTTTAAACCACACCCAGGAAAAAGCCCGTGCCTCGTTCGCAACAGCTTCTAGAGAGATAGCCTCTCCCGCACGCCCCTCGACTCGCTTCGTCTTAAAATACACGCCGGCCCCGAAGCACTTCCCACAGGGACCCAACATCAAGCACCCTTCAATCTTCCATCGTCGTTCTCAGCCCAGTGCACCTGCGACCAGCCAGACTAAGCCTCAGCCACCTGCAGAGCCGTGCTGCCTCGTCGCCCTGTTCAATTTACTACACCACACACCCTGGTAGCACAGGCCAGGTCCAAGTCAGCCAAGCCCCAGGGCCAGCACATCCCATCCTCGTCCCGTCTTTCTGTCCCTGGTCTTTGGAAAGATATATTACATCGCCATGCCCTCCTCCAAGCACTACGACTCCTCCACATCATCCACCGCCTCCGACTCTGACTTCTCTTCCGACTCGGCATCTGCCTCTGGATACACACACCGACACAGCATGGACTCTGTACAGCTCCCCATCGCCTCCGTCGAGGTCCTTCGCTGCATGCGATGCGCCCGCTCCGTCGAGGCCACCTCCACCGACGACATCACCTCCATGGGCATGGTCCGCATCGCCCACAACCTCTACTACTGCGAGCGCTGCGCCAAGATGGTCGGATACAAGTAAAGAGTGACAGCCCTGGCGGCTCACTCTTTTGAACAAAGTTGACGAGACCTATGGCTTATCATGAACGCTTGCATTTTATTGGAGAGACCCTGCATCAACAGCTTTCGCATCAACCACCATGAATTCGATAGACTGGATACGACATGAACTTCTCCTGCCCACAACAACCAAACCCCAACCGGCGCAAGGTCGCCTGCGCACAAATATGTGAGCGCATCACCTCTCCGTCACGATTGACGGATGAACGGGCTCGCTTTCTGCCCTAGGATATACCCAACACCTTCACATGGCAAAGCGGGCCCTCTACTTACACCCGAGAGAGGCAATCACCCCCCCTCACCTCCCCAAAGCAACACGCGGCACACGACACCAATTGTCTCGACATGTGTTCGAGTCAACGGTTCCTTGCACCGCACCGACACGTTGCCTGCCTGGCCCCAATGCAATACATCCGGCTTCCAAGCGATTGGACAACGGCATGTCCGGGGACCAGGGCCTCGTCAGCCTCCGGATCAGCAAACGTCCCAAGGCGCACACGCAGGTCTCTGCCATGGGCGGAACCCGGCAGCTTCTCTCACCCACAACACCAGCCCCAAGCAATTCAAACACCCGGGATCCTTCAGCGGATTACCGGCTTCAGGGCTACTCCCCATTATCCACAACACCTTTTTTACTGTTGTACAAATTTTTATTTTATTTCTCTCAATCACACCCCTTTTACTTTTTCATAAACCCACCTGATCTTTACATTTCTCTGAGGGACACACCCTGGCAAATTCTCATCGGTCCTGTAGGATTCCTTACGGGGAACCGGTCTGTGCTGTGCATCAATGAACATTTTATAGGGCCTGGTGCCCAACGTCTTGTTTTTTTAATCTACCGAGGTCTATTGGTGGCCCCTTTCAGTTTGAGATCAAAAGAAAAAAAAACTTTTTTAAATTCATGACCCTTATTTCCGTTCCCGTTCCGTTGCTGTTCCCATTGTGTTTTGTGTGTGCATGTGCGTATGATTTGCGTGGACCCTTGCTCAAAAAGAAAAATTGCATATCTTGTCTCCTTTTGCCCTTTGCCCAGCCTTTGACGAGCGGCCTCCCGCGTGCGGCGGGATGGGAGGCTCCACCAGATATTTCACCATGGAAGTCAGATCATCATCAGCAACAGCAGCAGTCATTAAATCATCACCACAAACCAACCCGGGTCCAGAGAACAGGGAACCTTGGAAAAATGACGCCGTACCCGCGCGATGAACGAACCGCCGCCGCGCCCTAGCCGCATTTCCCGTTCGCTTGCGCACAATGGAGTGGGGGGGGGGATGGTTTTTTACGGTCCTCCGGTGGATGGAAAATAACGTACAAGGACACGGGATTGGACACGGAGTCGCGCACTGCATGCAGCAGGTGGGAGAGAGAAAAAAAAAATATGCAGCCAAAAAAAAAACCCCCGACTTACACCAGGTCCAAACTCGCCTGCACTGGCGTATGCAGCCGCCTACGAGTTGGGAGGGGGTAGGTAGGGTGATGCCCTCTTTTACCAGCAGCGGGCTTGGAGAGGGGCCCCCGGGGTGGGAAGGGAAGCGCCTGTCAGGGTCTGGACGGGGGCATGGAAAATCAGTCTACAAGGCCCAAAAAATTAAAACTACAGGACGACCGGAATTCATTATGCGGATGCGATGTGGTGCGATGCCATGTGATGCAAGACAAAGGGGAGAAAGGGGGCAATTTTCTGTGTCTCGCTTGGAACATGCATATTGCTGCTGTCTACGATATCAAGCGTCTAAGCATGATGGGGAGAGGATCTCTTGGTTTTCGCCACCTTGTTTATTTTTTCTGGGTCACTGTCTCATTGTTATTTTTCTTCGTTGTCCAAAAAAGAATTTCCTTTTCTCGCAAAAAAGCATACTAAACAGTACAGCCCTGTTTTCGATGGTTCCCCACTTACAAGTTTTTTTTCCTTTTTTTCTTTCCTTTTTACGTTTGTTTCGGTCAACAAAGACGGGGTGGATCCTCTTGGTTGATTTTTTCCAAGGTCAAGGACCTGGGCCTGGGCCTGGGATGGGGTCAGGCTTGCTTTTTCGGTTTTTTTTTTTTTTNNTTTTTTTTTTTTTTCCTTTTTGCCTTTTGCAAATCGGACATGGGAGGGGTGGTGCGGAAGGACAAGAGTGGTCTGCGTTTAGGGCAGGGAAACCATGCTCGACTGGGAATGGCATCATGTATCACGACGGGAACGAGTTCCAAGTAGACAAAGCATTGAAACGGCCTTTTACCAACGCCGCCATTATTCTCAATAAATCTCCCTCCCCCCTCTCTCACCCTTTGCGCGCGACATTCGGAACGAGGTCATATGTTGCGCGTCTGGCGGCAGGCATGTGAGATTATCATTTGTGAGCGCCTGAGGGCACCCTGCAAAGGCACGCTGCCAGCGAATCCACGACTCCATTCTGGGAAAGACCCCCCCGACCAACTCAAAAAAGCGCGCCAGTGCGAAATAATGGATGCAGGTCTTAGGACGGATAGCCGATGGGACATCACCAGGATACCTCTTTGTCCGCCTTATTTCATTTGTGTCTCAGTAGAACAGGTCCAGGCCCGCAGCCCCCATCCCCAACTCGGCATAGAGAAAGGGCTTGTTTGCTTTGTGTCATTTGACATTTGTCTCTCTCACGGACTTGTCATGGTTGACTGACACATAGGCTAGCTACTAGAGAACTGAGTCGGCCGCGGCAACACAAGTCTGGTTGGAATGGCTCCCTTCCCGTCTCATTGCATGCCGCCGTCTCGGCACGCCTCCGATTTTACACTCGTCCGCTTCTTTGCTGTTTTGGAGGCACGGGCGCCTATTTTTCGTCCGGTTGGCGCCCAGGCGAAATATCGCCGACATGACGTGCCAGCAAGAGGTCCAAGCAAAGTCGTCTAGACCTCGCCGGCGCGGAACGAGGGCGCTGTTGTTCGCAAGACGGACTACGGATGCAAACGTCTCCGCCGCCGCCGGACATTGTCGAACCAAACATTGCACACATGCCGTCCATTTTCTGCTAGCCCCATCGTAAATCCCAGAGGCCAATTGGCCAGGGCTGAACAAAGGAAACCTGGAGCTGCCCCGACCTTTCGGCTCCGGCCCCGGTACTCGCCCAGGCTAGCCTGCTTAGCGGCTGAGACCGGGCGCGCGAGCAACCAACTGACAACACCACCATGTCACGTAGCATATCGGGTGGATGGGGGGACAGGATGAAGAAGGTTTCTTCTGCCACGGACGATCTGCACTGGTATTTCGTCGCCCCCATTTGCGATTACGAGGAGGAGAGTTGTTGATGCGTTCCCGCGCCGTTTGTTCCGCCGCATCGGTGCCCTGGACGGAGTGAGCCCTCTGCGTCATAGCTGAAGCGTTGTGGCCTGGTGTCTGATGCGGCCCCGGGTTCAGCCGGAGCGGTGGTGGTGTGGTCGCGCCTCGGAAGAGAGAGAGAGAGACATCGTGGTGATGTGATTTCACATTGTTTGGCCATCTGGCAGCGGGATGTGTGTTGTCTAAGATGTTTGTTTCGTTTCAACCGCACCGTCTCAAAATAGACGTGCCAGGGGGGGTGGGTGCCGGCTGGGAGCAAAGCCGGGATGTGTCGCGCAAAGCCATGACAGTAATAGCAACCGACTGGGGTTGGGGCCTTGGTTGGGCTGGATAGCCTGGAATGGGTGCTAGGAAGGGTGCTAAGAAGGGGATAAACAGGGCTGCGGCGGGGGGCCGGACAATGCAGATACGAACAAAAGCATCCCTCGCCCTGACTTTCTCACGAACTGGACCGGGAATGAGCGGGCGGGCGGGGGGCTCGGCCTCTTTGTCGGGGCGGCGTAGTTAGCACCGATTGTCCAAGGCCAAGGAAGGCCATGGGGGTGCCGCCGACATGGGATTCTGAAAAGGCGACATGGCAAAAAGCCACAAGCCCCAAAGCATCTGTCTGCGTCTCTGCCGGGAGTTCGGCCTGCGGAGGCTCGGCATTGGCTGCCCACGACAAAAGAAAGCCGGGTGGAGCAGGCGTGCGTCTCCTGGGACACCAGCTCGATATGCCTCCAATCGACCTGTATGTCTCGAGCAAATCTCATCTCTGCGCGCGAGGATT
>NAGG01000192.1:0-61349 GCA_003031705.1 Calonectria naviculata | reverse complement strand
ATGTTGAAGGCACGGTGGAAGTCACGATGGAAGTTCCAAGATGCGGCAGAAGAGGACTATAAGAGTGTTCAGTGACATGGCACAATCGTCTTTGGTACTCTTCTACGGCATCTTGGGACTTCCACCGTGCCTTCAACATCTCGCCCCTCTAAATATTTCCTGGGCAGAGGCTAGTGGGTGTTGTCATACATCAGTTCTTAGTGCATCAATAACTGATGTATGACAACACCCACTAGCCTCTGCCCAGGAAATATTATCCATTAGTTTTGAAATCGGTGGCAGGTCTAGAAAAATAGAGAAGTCTCCCGCGCGGAAAAGAATAAGGATGTTGTAAATAGCGTCAGATAAGAATATCATACCATGATACCACAGTTTTGAGAGATGTTTACAAGATAAGCGTATCACGTTTCCACCGGGTTTGCCCTCCGGTGTGAGTTTCCAAGATATTACCACATCATCATGCCTAAATTCCGATCTGCTGACTCAATAATATCTTCCTGTTTTAATAATTGAGATTGTTTGTGCTAGGCTAAACTTCATATGATGCCCAAACTAAAAAAAACTACTAATTACTCCGTCAAGCTAGGTGCTGTCCAGACCTCGCACCTTCATGACGGACTGCCAGCAGAAAGAGCACAACATATGATGTGCTAGGCACTGTATGATGCAGTATGCATCACTTCATGACGCACGGATTCGACTCCGAGACAGCAGCATGTGTAGAAAGTCACGAGACCGCACTAAATAGACGGAAGGGGAGCGGACGGCTCACCCCGCCCTCGGAGATACGCGACACACACTGTGCACGGGTTTCAATCCAAGTTCTCTGAACGCAACAGATCTATGAACGCATTCCAGTTTTTCTTTCATCTTTCACATCACTCGCAATAAGTATGTGGCAAGTCCGTGCGGCCGAAAAAAGCCTAGTTCCTGAGCTGCTGAGCCAGTACATCGACCCCGCATGGATGTTGAGATGCTTGGTCGGCTTGGTCGTGGTAAGCTTCGCTTTGGGCCTACGCCGCTGGCTTCGGCGTGGGGCGAATCTGGGGTACCATGACCGTCAGGAATATGGGAATGGCCATCGGGAGTCTGATTTCAAAGACAAAAACGCACCACTGGTCTCTACGCCTTTTCGTCCACTACCCATTGGTGTCGTCAAAGCCGATGGATGGCTCGCCACGCAGTTGCAGATGCAGGTAGATGGCGCTACGGGCCGCGCCGAGGAGCTCTACACCGATCTTGGCCCCAGGAGCGCCTGGCTCGGCGGCGACATCGACGTGGGCAACTGGGCCGAAATCTCGCCTTACTATGTGAAGGGTCTCGTGGCGCTGGCATATGTGACAGGAAATCCAGCGCTGATTGCCAAGGCCGAGAAGTGGGTGAGCTGGACGCTGGAAAACACAGGTCGCGATGGATTTCTCGGCCCGTCCATGTTGGCGCGCGCTGGCGATGGCCAAGACTGGTGGGGTCGCATGCCCATGCTCTATGCGCTGCGCGACTACTTTGATGCCACGCATGATGATCGTGTTATTCCGGCTCTGATGAAATGGTTTCGCCTGATGTGGCATACGGCGCCCGAAAATCCACCCACACACTGGGGACGGGCGCGCATCGGTGACTCGATCGCCTGCGTACACTGGCTATACGAGCACACCAGTGAGCCCTGGCTGTTGGCCTTGTCCGACTACATGGAAGAGGCCGCCTACCCTTGGGCAGATATTTACACCCACGACCAATTCCTCCGGTATAAAGGCGGTAGTGACTTTCAGGTGAAGCACAACGTCAACGTGCAGCAATGCATCAAAATGCCCGTGATCCGTTCCGTGCGTTCCAATAGCGACTATGATCGCGCAGCATTCAGAATTGGCACTGACAACACCATGCGCCAACACGGCCAAGTCCACGGTGGCATCTCCGGCAGCGAGATGCTATCAGGAGATTCATCCACCACCGGCGTCGAGTTGTGTGCAGTCGTAGAGCGCATGCAAGCGGATCAAGAGGCTCAGATGATTTTGGGTGACCCTGGCATCGGGGACCACCTCGAGAAGCTGGCCTTCAACGTCCTGCCCGGGTCCGTCAGCAAAGACTTCACGGCGCATCAATACTACACACTGCCAAACCAAGTCCAAAGTATTTATGGTTGGCATGGCTTGGAGCAAGACAATCCCACCGCCATTACGCCAAGTGTAGCCTCCAACTTTCCCTGCTGTCGCTACGATATGCACATGGGCTGGCCGTACTACGTAAAGCACATGTGGGCCACTACACCTGACGGTGGATTGGCAGCTATGGCTTATGGCCCTAGCCACCTCACCACCCAACTGGGAATGGACAGGAGAGTACCTGTCGCTGTGAAAGCCGACACGAATTATCCCTTTGAAGAGCAAATCCGGCTAGAGTTTACCATGTCTTCACAGGTGGAATTCCCACTTATACTTCGTATCCCTGCGTGGGCGCATGAGCCATCTGTAATTGTCAACAATGTGGTACAGCAAGACGTGACAGCTGGTTCATTTCATCGTGTTGATCGTACATGGTCAACTGGGGACCAGGTCACACTAAACTTCCCCATGCGCATACAGACATCGCGTTGGGTACGCCAGTCAGTGGCAGTGGAACGCGGCCCACTCGTGTACTCTTTGAAGATCGACGAGAATTGGCTCGGCCCTGACCCTCTGGTAGGCGGCGAAGTCTTGGGCGCTGGAGTAAACCTCCTACCTGGCTATGGAACATGGCAAGTGAAGCCGAATTCACCATGGCGGTACGCCTTGGAAGTAGACCCGAAACGCCCCGAGGATAATATCACCGTGCACCAGCGGGAGATGCCTCAAAATCCCTTTGTGCAGAGCACGACTCCCGTTTACCTCAAGGCGCGTGCCCGCGCTCTGGGCTACTGGGACATGTTACCCTCTAACCCTGTCTTAGCCGCGGAGCCGCCTTATCCCGCAGTGACAAGTGAGAAAGCCGTGGACATCACATTGGTGCCGTTTGGTGCCGAGAACATACGTCTTACTTACTTCCCGTTGGCCATCCCCACTGGAAGCACGCTGCAGGCGGAGACTGGCATGCTCTCAGGGGGTGCAACTGTGGATTCCGATGCAGGGACGTCCTTTGTTGATCTTAACGGCAGTACTGGGGCGTCCGTGGAGCTTGAAGTCTTTGCATATAAGACTGGACCACACTACTTGACATTACGATACGGGCAAGATTGTACCGATCCCTGGGCCACTACTGTGGTGACCGTTAACAGAAACCCATTGCCCAGATTTAAAAGTAGGGCCTGCCCCGACGCGGAGTGGGTGGACACGGAACCCTTGACTGTAATCATGGATGCTGGTGTCAATACTGTTGTGATCACAGCCAACAGCACCTCCGCGCCAAAAGTTCAATCTGTGAGCATTACCCCGTTACGAGGAACATCTTATCAGGCGGAATGCGCTGCTCTAAGTGGTGCCGCTATCGTCAACAACGACCACCCTCGTTACTCAGGGACTGGTTTCGTTGATTTCCGTCGCTCAACCACTGCAAGTGCATTATTCACTAGCATAGCCGCGCCCGCCGATGGCGAATACAAGTTGATGGCACGATACTCTGCGGGTGATATGGACCCCGAAGGAGTTCGCTTAATAGTAAACGGTGTGCAACAGGGACCAGTCACACTACCTACCACCGGTTCTTGGAGCTATTGGCAGGACGCTTCACCTTGGGTTGTCTCCCTCAAGTGTGGGACAGAAAATACTATTGAGGTTTTGGGTAGTGACCCGCCGTTCAACCTGGACAGTCTAGCAGTTGTACCATTGGAAAATTAAATGCCTATTCGTTCGTATTTATAACTGCAATTTGTTGCATCTTTTTTTTACTATGGCCGTGCAATTTTGGCTCCTTAACGGTCACTTTCTTCCAGAAGCTCGACCTCGATTAAACTTTCAGCGCCCTTACCGGCGGTCCAGATCTTGATAATCTTTAAGCCAACCTCCTTTTCGATCAAATTATGCCAGTCCGTCGTCGTGCGCTCCTTGGAATTCAACAGCGTGAGTAGAAATACATCTGCTGCGGATGTTTCCCACCATGCACCCTGGTCCGGGACGACATTTTCATTGAGTAGCAGTTTGCTGTAGCCAGGCTTCATGGCCTGTTTGACTCGGCCCAGTATCTTCTTGCAGTCCTCATCTGGCCAATCATGAAGGCAGTTGTGCATACAGTAGGCGCGAGCACCTTTGAAGTGAAGATAAAAAGGTCAGCACACCACAGCTATAAAAATAAGCGTATCCAAAACGGAGCATGACTAAACATACCTTTGATAGGTTGCTCAGTGAAAAAATCATATCCCATCCTTTGAATTGTCGGGTCCAACTCCTTAATCTGTCCTATGACAACGGGCAGATCCTGCACGATCAACTGTCCCGGGTGTGACGGAAAGTAGTGCTTGAACTTGGTTAGATCATGACCAATACCTCCTCCGATATCAACCAAAAATGGTGCGGTATCCGCATTTTCGGCTCCATCAATAAGATTCTCCTTCACAGGGAAAAAGCCAGGGCCCATCCATGGGGCGCGACCCAGGTGATAACCGCCCATCATGTTGTTGAATTGTGGGCCGTACCCGAGGGATTGTACCCATGCAAACATGTTCAATTCTGTGTTGTAAGCATAGTTCACGGCAGTATCTTTGGCGTCCTCGGAATTCTTGAAACCACGCTTGCGTGAGAATTCGTGATAGCGGAGAGGAGCTGCTCCCGTGGCCGAAGTCCTAAAGACATACGTCAGTGTCATCGCTTAATCCTCAAATATCTTCCTTGATATGTATTACATAATAATGTACGCATCCCCAATCATCGGCAGGCTCATGGATTTGGAAAAGTTCGTTGGCTGATACTCATTCACGCCCGTCTCTTTGAGGTACCCCATGGTGCCCAAATGACGCATAAAACGAACTATTTCGGGCGAATATGTTAGCTGTTGGTGTAATGGATGAGATATCATCACTCAAACCTAGTAGACCCTCGTCGACGCCCAGTTCAGAGGCCAAGCCTTCTGCTTTCTGAGGTTTGTCGCCATTGCGGGCCATTAGTTTCCAGAGACCACAGTCAACACCAAAGTTAAGCCCTGCAAGGGCGCTTGTCTATCGGAAGTTAATTTTAAATAACCTGAAAGACTACTGAAGTAAACCCGTCGACCTTACCTGAGCATAGCAATGCTTTGCCATTGTCTCCCTGGGAGTTTCTAGAGCTTGCACCAGTGTTCTCGCTCTGATGAGCATCTCTTGCCGAGCAGTCTCCCCACCTATGTCCAACTTACTCAGGTCCTCTTGGAGCTCTTTTACTAACTTTGGAACGGCTTCCAAGTCATTGGGGTTGGTGACAATAGAAATGTCGAGTTGAGGACTCTGTGAACCCATCTTTTAGAGGCTGTATAACTTGCCAAGTAAATTAAAAGATCTCTTAAATATAGTTAATTCCTTTCAAAAAGAATTAGAAGCTGAAGAGATTGCGAGATAGACAAGATTTCTCAAAACACGCGTGCTACTTTTGTTGTACGGGTGGCCTGTAGACTGCACGAAGTGGGCTGATTCAAAGTTGGATGAGACGAGCACCCCCTCTCTTATAATTGCTAAGTCACGTAAATGCATGGTCAAGACCACGAGGATAGCACTGTTTCACCGCCAAATGGACTGTGGACCAGACGGCAGAATGCCTTTGATAGGTTCCATTTTTGCTGCTGGAACACCCATTTGACCACTTGGTTGTTCAGTGAAAAACTGGAGAAGTATTAGCTACGTAACACCAGCGGGGAAGTCCCCCACCCAATAAGTATATATACCTTTCTGTACTAATGCATCAAGCCTTTGCCATCCTGGTGGCTTGTAATCAAGCCGCAAAACCGCAGGTCCAAGAATCGGAGATCCGTAAATGGCTCCTTCCAAGTCAGAATTAAGAGTTGGCTACAAAATTCAATGCGTGGCGTTCCATTCTAGAAATAACACAAGACTGGCCTACCACCTATAAATCTCACGTTTGGTTTCACTGCTCAACTCAATCCATAAGTTATTGGTGGCGAGGTTCCTGGGAGAATTATGGCGACAACGATCGCAGGCTACAACTAGAAAGGTGCTAGTCTTACAGCGGGACACGCGGGTAATATTTTAGTCCAACCGCTAACATTGTGAGATTGGCCCTCTCTGTTCTTTTTGCCACCCAATTGGCTGGTTATTGACTGAGTGGTCGGATTCTGATATGCAAAAGATCAGCCACAGCGGAATTCCGCTCTGCATTGTGACGTGGGCCAACGACCGGCAATAACGAGGCAATTCGCTACAAATGATCAATATTCGAGCCCGTCCTGTCTTACATCGTTTGTTTCACGGATAAATATCTCTCAAAATAACTAGTTTCCAATGAGATCTACCTTCAGTCGTTATCCAAGATCTCCTAGGGTATAGTTTTACAATTTTGCCGTCTTAGCAGGGATATTTAACCCGAATACTCCGAAAATATTGAAAATACCGAACGCAAGCTCACTTTTCATAGCCAACATTGATGGATGCCGTTAGTGTACAGGAGAGGTAGGAAGTTGGATTGGATCCAACCGATTTTATTGGTGTTAAAGATATTACAGTTTTTAGTATTCTGGCCTGCACCTTTGAGTGGAAACTCCAACCCAGGGAACTTCTAGGCGGGAACGAGGCGGCGAGGTACGTGATATTACGTTATCAAGATACATAGAGATTTATTCTGCTACTATTTATCGGACGAGTAGAAATTCTTTCCACAAACCACCCCAATTATCGATAACTAATTGCCAAGGTACTGAACGGAGTCTGGGTTGAGGCTAACCGCACAACCTCATCAGGCGGTCCTTTCAGCAGAGATATTGAAAGAGAGATCGTGCTACAATGCTCTGGGAGAACTATGTGTTGAATTAACTCTTCGTCGAAGTTCAATACATGACGGTGAATTATCCCAAGGCGATGATGAAACTGCGAACCCAAAATCACCCGCATATGAAATCATACTATAAAAGCTTTTAGCAACACTAGACGTACCACCTTAAAGGAAAAAAATTGATTCCCATGATTCGCAATGGTGATGAACATTAATACAGCTCAGAATATTGTGGGTGGGCTACTTAACAAGTAGAGCATAGAGGAAGAAAAGCTAAAGAAAAGGATCTCAGTAAAACTATTTGCTTAATCGAATTTCCCAACTTCTAGTAATAAATTAATTAAGGTGCAGTTCGGGTAAAATTGAAGATACTGATTCAAGGCAGAGTCGAGTTTGACTAATGTCATCATGCAACAGAGAATTAATGCAAGGATGCGGTGTAAAAGTCAATATTGCCGGAACTGTCTATCCCGGCACCTCCACTGCCCACTGCTCACATCTTGAGCTTTCATTTCTTGAGTTGAACTAGGCAGCACTCTACATGGAAGCGATCGTGTGTCACCGAATGGGATCCAAGATACATGCTTTATTTTAATGCATAGGCCTCAGCCCTTCATGGCTTGCTAAGTCTAATATACTGATTAGGCTCGCCCGGTTTCCTCCCGTGTGGGATGTGGGTTTATCTTCTGAATGTTGGTATTGATACTTTTCACAAGGCGAATTTACGTCGTACCGGCGCACGCCAAATTAGCCTCGATGCTCATGAGAACGAAAACGCTGAGTACTGTTAGCCAGTATCGGTCATCTTTTTATGTGCTTAGCACAGAGAGTAAATCTAATAGACCACTGTTAAAATCACCGACCCTCAGCTTGTGTCTGCTGTGCTCACCAGATGATCTCCTTGTCTCGGTTGCGCCCGCAATGCTCATGAAATTTTGACGTCATTTTCTAGTCTACAGGTGGAGGCCGAAGTCGAGGCTCAGGCTGTCTAGAATAGTTTCGCGCTCGAGGCGCTACAGAATTGTTCCTCCGGGGTTCTCCAATGTCTTCATGACCCCTGCCACCATTCTGCACCCCAGGGCTGTGGCTGGCCTCCAGTCGCGCCTTGGCTCTGTGATACATGTCCTCCACGATCTCAATCTCCTCTGCCACGTCCAGAGGACAGTTCGCCAAGCAGAATTCACGTTCCCGCTGCTCGATGTACTCGCGTATAGTCCTCCACTCTTCTTCGTCGTATTTTAGTCGATTCGGCAATCCTGAGCCCCGCAAGTATGTGAGAATACCTGCCATGATGGTGGCGATGGCCCCGAACGCCGTAACAGCCGTGTACGATCCTTTGGCAGCTCCAACCGCTGTCACACAAGCCGACACGACGATTTGGGCGGCGAGACAGATGTTGACGAGGAGGCTGAAAGTCGAATACTTCAGTCCCGCTTTACGCTCGGCGCGTATCACACGAGTGTAGATGCCGACATTGGGTGCGGAGCGGACGGCATGTGCGCCGCTCGTCAAGGCGGGAACGGTGTCGATACCGGTCAGTGAGCGAAATGTAAGAAGTTTGTCCTCCAGAGGCACAAGGTTGGCCGTGTCGGTCTTGGTCAATGGCTTGGGTTCGGACACACCACCGGAATTTCCAGCTGGAGGTAGACCTTGTTCCTCCCGGTCGTAGCCGGTTAGGACTCTTCGCAAGGTACGAATTCCTTCCTTGGCAGCGGCCATCTTGCCCAGATGTCGTGAGTGAAGGGAGAAAGGAAGAATTAGGGAGAGAGACAAGGCAATGTTAAGGGACGGGACCTCCCCTCCTTCCCACGACGCTAAAAAAGACGCGATGAGGTGTTACCAAGCACCGGCATAAGAAATGGAAACCGGCGTGTATATGGCTGGCCACTAACCAATTATCCGCAGCCGGACGATCCCGCTATCACGAGCCAAGCACAAATTAACAATTAGGCCCTAGCTCTTTCCAATCCAGGGAAATATTAGCTTGATTGGTGGTATGCGGCCTCCGCTAGGCGACGGGCGCGAAAGAGGCAAAAAAGGGAGGCTGTGACATTGCGACCCGTCAGGATTGTCTCGGAAACCCCATCCAAAGTTTCTCAATAGGCTCAGCTCATCTTACTTTTGATGGGGGTCGACTGTCGATCATGGCACCACCAAAATATCTCCCAGCATTTAGGATCGGCTGGCAAGCCACAGAAAGCCTAGCGCGATCTCCCGCGTCTATGCAATCTCGCCAGCTACATCTTAGCTTCATCGGAAATTTTTGGTGAGCGAAGTGAGTGGCTGATGTGAAATTCCGCTTGTCCTCTCCCTTCATAGAGCTGTTGATGGAAGCTACACAACAAAACAAATGCCTGAATTCTTGAACAAGTCAACCCAACATAAGCAACGGCCCGAATTGTGGTCATCTGCGTATATGCAGGAGATGTGTGTGACAGCATGCGACCAGTCTCTGTCCTGGAACATGGCGACGCGACTACATCCAGAAAATCGTGTTTTCATTGGTACACAAACGTGCGAAGTCGTTGCCAACACGAAATGTTTCACAAGCAAAGTCATGAGATGCACGCCTGCAAGGGTCATTTGACCCATCACGAAGTCCAAGTTAGGCAATAGCGTTTGCCTTTTTTTTTCTTGAGCTAGCGTCTTTCGACTTATCTCCGCGACAGGTCCGGTTAGGACTATCGCGGCAGACTGGCTGGCGTACAAATAGCTCTCCAGCTCCCAAACCTCGGGAAATCCGCCCTTCAGCTCCTCCCTAAATACGTAAGGGGCGCTCGAGGGGTGGGGAACTCTACCAGCCAACAACGCCACACCGTTCAGCTGGGGAGCGGTAAGAGATCACAGTAGGAATGGATGCGGTGAAACACTCATATTCAAGCGATTTGATTGGCCTCTCCGTCTTGTTTTCCCGTGGCTTGGCCTTGGGCTTCAAATGCCGGGACCCTTCCGGCTTCCCAGCGGAACTTGATCACGTCGCACCCTCACGTCTGTACATACATTCAGAATCTGGAATATATAGCAAAGCTAGTCTGTATTCGGGTCTACTATCCCTCTAAGAGGCAGTGGCTAGTGTACAATTTCTGGATTATATTCTTTTTGTGCCCTAAAGAACCACCAACCGGTCAAAACGATACTAATCAGTACATACACCACCGATACGTAGTTCATGTTATCACCTGTCGTTGGTCGCTGCGGTGGGAATGAATACATCTAGAGATTATTTAGTAATCCCACACAACAATTTTTACACTGATTCAACTTACCACAAAGGCGAAAGCCAGCCAAAGAAGGAGGATGATGTTGCAAACAAGCCCCGCTTTACCAAGCCAGAAAGGACCATGGGCAAGACGCGATCTTCCCTTGATAAGCAGGCAGATCACTGGTATAGCATAAGAAGCGTATAGCAATACCACGCACGCTGTGACCATACTGTTGAATGCCGTATATGATGCCAAGTAGAGGCACCCTAAAATGCTGACAATGACGCAGCTAACCAGATGTGCCCACAATGGCACATGCATCGACGGGTGCACCTTTTTCAGATAAGCAGACCCAGGCAGACCATTGTCTCGCGCAAAGGACCAGCATAGACGAGCTTGCCAAGTGTGTGAAGCAATCAGACATCCACACCCAGTAAGCACGATGAGACAGCAAAGAACGATGGCGCCCGCTTCGGAATTTAGAGCCTGGTAAAACAGCTCTAGGATTGGGACTCCAGTCGCTGTTTCTGAAACCTTGTCAAAGTCTTGGATGCTAAACATCATACCGATGGAGAAGAGCCACGCAGTGACAAAGCCAATAGCAACGGTTCCCAGAATGGCAATTGGCACAATACGCTCCGGCTCAAAGACCTCTTCGGCCATGTGTGTTGCGCAATCTAATCCGTTGAATGCCCAATTGGGGTTGATGAGACCAACAATATAGGCAATTCCATCGTTCGACCAACCAGTTCGATTGATAAACTCGGTGAAGACAAATTTTGCGGGCTGGTGCGTGGGCGATTTGATCGGGACGACGAGGATGATGACCAAAAAGGAGATGATAGATGTCCAGAGTGTGACAAAGGTCACCTTGGGGAGAGCATGGCTTGAGATGTTGAAGAGCGCGCAGGTGATGTGGACGATTTGATAGCTGACAAAGGTCATCCACGGTTTTAGCGACCTGTATCACATCAATATCAGCCGTCTCAAAATATCTCGATTTCAGTGCGGGCTCTCAAGCTTACAGGTCAGGATGAGCCATCTTGATGCACCCTAGAATGAGGTTTCCCACTCCCAAGGCAATGCTCGCACAAGTAAATAAAGAGCCGGCCCAAGATATCCATCCCGTCACGTAGGACGCAAACCGGGCATATCTAGCACTGGCCAACCTACTTGTCCAGTAATACTGTCCGCCTGCATTTGGCATGGCAGACGCTAGCTCTGCCAAACAAACACCGATGGCAGCGCAGACGACGGTTATTAGAATCGTTCCGTAGATTAATTGGACGGGTCCGCCGGAGTTTATTCCTGTTACCAGCGCTGTCGAAATTCCGAACCAGGAGTTGGCCAAGGAGAAGCTGATGCCCATGACGGACCACAAAGAGAAATTTCTTCGTAGTTCTTCCTGCTGGCCGACTTGAGTGATGATTAGCAAATAGTGAAACTATGTCAGGAAAGTGAAAAATACCATCGTTTGACTTGACACACTCGAGGTCCTGCATGTCTTCTTTGCTCTTGTTTTCCATTTTGATGCATATAGTAAAGAAATATTCTAATTGAGGAGAGCTAAGCGGTTTCAACTGACGGGAACAGCGGCGGAAAGACGCCTCTATATGGCTGGCCGTCTCAGGCAGAACTATCATTTACTGGACTGTCCCATGCTTGAATTTACTCTGGTATCTACAAGGGACCCTCTCCCTAATGGCCTCCGGGGTAGTGCATACCCCATGGGGAACCGATGATAGCGGAATTTAGTACATGTCATGGTTCCGTGCCGAGCCAATAGCGCATCATTCCGCGCCAGCGATAGTGCTGCCAGGATGGCTTGCAAAGCCTCAGTTATCAGTGCCCAAGAGGCCTGAGCTCAGATAACATTCCTTGGCGAAGCCTGAAGATACGATGATGCCGGGATGACGATTAGCCTGCCTTGGCATCCCATTATCTACAGAGATGATGTATATTATCAGTCTTTAACACGGTTTCATCACTTATAAAGGGTTCGAAACTTCTATCATTTCAATATTTAGGTAATAAAAAGACATGATAGGCTCAAAATTGTCAATACGAACGGCCAATAGGTGTGGAAGGGTCTTTCTCGTTCTTTTACAATATTGGAGTGGTTGGTATTAAATGTCCTCTCTGCATGAGGCAAAATACGCTCCACATATGTTTTTAAAATGCTGCAACCTTGAAGATTGAGATGTAAGCAAAAGATAGGAAGACCAAATTTAACATAATTAGACTTACTACATCTGGTTTGATAATACATTCATGTCATGGTCAGTGGATCGCAGGATACGGTAAATATCCCGGTCGGCCGACTAACAGTCGCTCCGGAACTTCGGATAACAGCGAAATTACTGATGCAAAAACGTTTCGACGGTGTATTCCGCCATGGAAGAATCGGACCATCCGGCCTGACCGCGCAAAGACCCACATGACCGGCACTACAGATAGGGGGACGTGGCTTGGGAATTCCGCGCCTATTGACTGCAATAACGCCGAGACGCATCTGCGTAAAGATTCGATTCTTTAAGCCTAATTCCTGTTACTACGTCCAAGGCTGTTAAAGAGAAGACGTTTTGGGAAACTGCATAATGCGGGATTCGGCATTTCGATGAAGGGCAATCTATGGAAACTCACCACCGCCGCTTAACCAATGGGAGGAATTTGAGAATTTTCCCTCTTATCATTGAGATAACCTAGGGCTGGAGTTAAAGTAATCTCAGCCGGTGTTCCGATCGAGGCATCGTGCTTTCCCCTGGTCAAGATCCTGACCCTGCATCACAAGGCTTGGACCGAGAGGATTCTCTGTTTGCAACCAATTCTGCAGTGAATATAATCAGGGCTACAAAAATGATCCTCCTCGGCCTCTTATGTAACAGGATCTGCGTAAAGATAAGAGAAAGAACGTCCCAGAAGTCATCAACTTTTCCTGAATTTCTGCGCGTTGTATTGAACACACTTGGAGTACAACTTTTATAAAATAAGTGCATGCTACGAAAATTAGAACGGGCGTTTTTAATTTTACATGTAACCTACATTATTAACGTGAAATCATTCCTCAAAATATTGATCAGTGGAAAAGAACGAAGGTTTGAGTGTCCAAGTTATTACCGGCTAGGTCCACAACGCAACTGAGCCATTCAAGATGAGGAATATAGTTCTCACGACATGGCCAAAATCATCAGACGCGCTGCTGTTCAGTATCATATAGTCTAACCTCCAGACAGCAAGTGGCGGTATATGAGTTAGGTTTCATACCTGGTAATGCGGTGTTGGCAGGTGTTGCAACCTCGATCTTGGAGGGAATAATCTTGGTGGCGGTAGAATGACTTAGAATAACGCCCATTCGCCCACAGACTTTTCAACATGATGTAAATGAGTAGTAGCCTTGAATATGAGAGGTTCTAGCCAGCTTAGACTTGGTTAGTCAGACACAGCACTGGCTGCCTCAAGGGGCTGAGGGGTCACAAGTTGGAGACAGTGTTTACGCTAACAAGCAGTGGCTGACCAATGAAAACAAATTGCGCGTTGGAGTCCGCCAGGGTAGTTTATGGTGGGGCCAGACAATCGTATCTCCACTGATTCGAGCTTGAATGGGAGACGCATGTGATCATCTCGTGCTGCAATTCTGTAAACATGGAGATAATTGGAGATGGGAGGCTTGAGAAAGATCTCACGTGCAGATTGTTCTTATCTATATCGATTGGCCCACTATGAGTGAGGGGAAGCGTGGTGCTGTCCTCGCTGAGTGGAATGGGATGACGTGGATAAGACACCATAGATAGAGGATTGTTGCAATTGAACCCTCAAACCTGATGGAAATCAAGCAAGAGCACATAAAAATGTTACAGAGACAAACCATCTTAACTGAACCGCCTTCTATCTAGTATCGTGAAGATGCAGTTCTTGGAACAAGCTGTGATACGCCATGAAAGTCAGACTTCGCCCCTGGCAGGTTTAGACGAAATCGGCTTAGCGCTCCCCGCGAATCATGGCACATGCCCGTTGCTCCCAGCGAATTTCAGTTCTTATCCAAGCATCATGGCCATTTCTTGAGCTTATCTCCCTGAAAGCTGCATCATTTGCCTTTGCTGGTTTTCACAAATTCAAGTCAAGCGGACTCAAAAAGCGCCATTCGTACGACAAAATGAGTACCAAGCCACTACACAGACCTCACATTTCTCGCCGGCCCCCGATTTTCCGCGTTAAAACGGGCTGCTTTACATGTCGCGGCCGCAAGAAAAAGTGTGACGAGGTCAAGCCCGTTTGCGCCGGATGCAAGAGAAATAATTTGAACTGCCGCTGGCCGACGTCTGCGCAGACGGCGCGAAGAGCTCAACCACCTCCATTACCATTCAAACCATTGCCAGAACGCGAACATGTTCGCATAGCCCCTGCGGCCGCCCCCCGAGATACCATAGTATGCGCCTCACCACCAAATCCAGACGCCGATGCCGCTATTGAGCAGCCGACAGATTCGACTACATATCTATTAGCCAGCAACCAAGCCGAATCTCCCAGTGCAACGCCCAGTTCAACCACGAGTGTCACTAATTCATCCCTGGACGCGGTTCCCAGTGTTGCAAGCCCGACGCTGCTGCACGATTCGACTGAAAGCGCCGAGAGTGGAAGCGACGATATTTACGAGATTGAAAATGATTTGTTCGATGTCGACGAAATAATCGAGCCGTTGAGCTCTATACAGGAGTGCTCGCTTATGACCCAACCCGACGTGGATTCAGTCCCAAGGAGTGTTTTCCCATTCCCATGTCATAATGGGCCATCGCTAGACCTTCTCAGCCATTATTTATCCAGAACAGCATTGAGCATGGGAAACGGCTCGATAAGCGTCAATCCATTCATATCTCAGCTGATACCTCTTTCCTTTGCGAACAGCCTGATTCTGGATCTCGTCCTTTGCCAGAGTGCTGCCCATCGTGCCATGGAAGATACGACTAAGCTAGAGATAGCCAATAGGCATTACAATCAGGCTGTGCATCAATTTCGGAAATCGATCCAAGACTATGTCAATGGGAAAGAAACAAACCCACTCTGGCTGGTGGTTGGTGCATTGATCATGTGTTTCACCGAGGTGAGTTTGACAGCTTTGACCCCTGTCCATCTCCATCTTAGATCTGGACGGATTCTGACCTAAAATTCTTTTTTAGACTGCCAAGGGAGATCCTCAAGGCATCATATTCGACCACATAAAAGGAGCCGGTCCACTCCTATCAACCCTCCTATCCGACTCCCACGCCGTCAACAATGACCTCATGGACTTTGTTATCGAATACTACATTTACACGGCATCAATAAGCATGATCTCAGTCGATCCGTTCACTAGCCAGACCCCATTCCTAAATGCTGATTTAGAACACCATGGAGAAAGATTAGTGCAATCGGGCTACATCGGACAGCTCTGTGGTTGCTGGCTTGAGCTGCTTCTCCTTCTTCCCAAGATTTTCAGACTTGGACAGAGATTGAGAGATCCTAATGCGGAACCCAAGTTCCCCACCACAGACGACTTTGTGGTCTTTTCGACGTTACAAATGCAGGTTCTCGCATTCCAGCCCTTATCTTTACTGGGCAATGACGTGGCCTTGTGTGGCGAGATCTTTAAGCAGGCAATCCATTTATACCTCTTAACCGCTCTCGCAGGAAGTGAAGAGCCAGGAGGGCCATTTAGGCTCAGTATTGAAAACACAGTAGACCAAGCATTCGAATACTTGAGACAACTACCATCCACATCTCGCATCAATACGAGTCTTTGCTGGGCGCTTGGTGTCATTGGGTCTTGCGTGTCAGATGAAGACCGACGGAATGAACTAAGATCAAGATTGGAAATCATGTTTCTTATGATTGGCCTCGGCAACATCAAAGCTACCTCTGTGCTGCTGGAACATATCTGGGAATTGCCGGTTGGAGAGCAAAGTCCATGGATCATTTGGAAAGTAATGAGGGACAACCAGGTATGGATATCATTTGCCTAATATTTGGTATCAAATTTGTACTATCAACAGATTTCCATAATATTGGCATTATAAGTACTCGTGTTAAATTAGTGAGCCTGGTTCTTAGGGGGTGTGGTCGCGGGGCCCTCTGGAGTCACATATGCCTTGGTCAATCCTCCATCAACCAAAAAGTCCGTGGCATTCACGAAGCTGCTCTCATCGCTGGCCAGGAACACAGCGGCATGAGCCTGCTCAATGGCCTCTCCGAATCTTCCGGTAGGGAAGTGAACCTCGCGGCGGAATCTCTTTTCTTTGTCATCACCCAGGAACTCCTGGAGCATGGGGGTACTAGGATTGGTAAGCCTTGGCTCTCAATGGCTGGGGAGAATTAAACTGACTTTAACGGAGCAGGGCACAGAGAGTTAAATCGGTATCCTAACATGTTGTGAGCACTTCATCAAAAGTCACCCAGGAGCGCCCAGGGATACTCACCCTCTCGAGCGTGGACAATGGCCAATTCACGAGTCAAAGCCAAGACGGCACCCTTGCTTGCCGTGTATGCAAGCTGAGGTGTAGCAGCACCAACAATAGCCACCATACTGGCTGTGTTGATGATGCTACCCTTGGTCTTGTTGTGCTTTCGAAGAGATCGCACGGCGTGCTTGGATCCATACCAAACACCCTTGACGTTGATGTTCATTGTCAAATCCCAGATGTTATCGGGGCACTCCTCGGCATCACCATCCTTGGGGTGCATGATTCCGGCGTTATTGAACATGACGTCCACACCACCCCAAGCATCAACAGCATTGACGGCGGCTTCGACATCGGACTCCTTAGAGACGTCCACAACCTGGGTTTGAACCTTGCCCTCACGGTTGGGGACAATGGCATCGACCTTAGCCAGAGCCTTCTCCAGTGTTTGGGCATTGATATCAGTCATCAGAACAGAAGCACCCTGCTGCAGCATAAGAATTGTTGTTTCCAAACCAACACCACTATGAATCTTGGTTAGCAAGGGCTGATTCTGTATGACAACCAGCTTAAAGCTTACCCCGCAGCGCCGGTGATGATGGCGTTCTTTCCAGCAAGTCGGCCAACCATTTTAGCGGTTATGTTCAAGTGATATGTAAAGTAAATAAATAAATTTTAATGACGATTAATTCCGTGAGATCGCGTAGAAGTGAGAATGTTGTAATCGCTGAGGACAAGGGTATTGAACTATTGCTGCCAACAACCTGGATTAAATATTTGAAGAACCGAACATATGACAAAATAATCAATTAAAAATCATGTCCAAGAAGTTCATAATGGCTCTGAGCCAGCTAGCTCCAGGGGCAGTCGCGAGCGCGAATCACTTTGCGCGTGTTGAGGTCTACTGGAGCGCGGAAATGCTGGCCGAGGATTGGTCTGTGGCAAGCGCTTCTGTGCCAGAGCGGATCTTGATCACGCGGCTTTCTTCTTGTGGGACCAAGCTTGATCGCATATGCAAGATTACAAATCTCAAGTTTCAATGAGATTGAGATAAGCAGATCTCAGGCTACCGCGCTCTGGTTGTCTTGTGGTTGGCTAGGCACATCTGTTCGCGGATCTAATGAGGCGTTTAGACCATACTCTATCAGAAACCAGAGCGCTTCGGGGAGACGAAGTACCCCTCTCATAGCGCATCATTGTAAGCGCTGTTATAGCCAAGATCTGTTTCCAGATTTTGGATTAAAGATCCTAGATCAACCCTGCTTTGCACGTCAATCAAGTGTTGCTACTGGCATCTTTTGACACGTTTTTTCTATCGAGTCGTTTTCCAATTACATTCATCATGCCTGGAACAATCAAGACCATCTCTCCATCCACGAACCAGATCGTGTGCGAGGTTCCGGAGGCGACCATCGAAGATGCCCGAAAGGTCCTTCGTCAGTCTCAGGAGGCGTTTGCCACGTTCAAAGATGTTCCGTTTACGGAGCGTCGAGCCATTGTCGTCAAAGCGCTTGCTTTGGTCCAAGAGCGTAAAATGGCACTTGGTCGTGAGCTCTCAGAGCAGATGGGCCGACCAATTGCCTATAGCCACAAAGAAATTGAGACGATGCAGAAACGTGCCGACTATCTTCTCGATATTGCCGAGGAAGCCTTGGCACCAATTCCTGGACGCCCAGAAGCTGGCTTCAAGCGTTCCATCAAGAAGATCCCGGTTGGACCCACTCTCATCGTCTTTGCCTGGAATGTGAGTTAGAGCCCTGCAAATAGGCAAGAAGAAATGCTCATAGTTGAAAAGTTTCCATACCTCATCATTGTCAATGCTCTGGTGCCAGCTCTACTAGCCGGCAACAGTGTCGTTCTTAAGCCCTCGCCGCAAACTCCTCTGGTTGGTGAGAGAATTGCCGAAATCTTCACCGAGGCTGGACTACCGAAAAATGTCCTGCAAGTTATCCAGTCCGGCGACCCGGCCATGCTTCGAGATATGGCCCAGTTGCCAGAGGTGCAATGCGTGAGCTTTACTGGATCTACGGCCGGAGGATTGGCCATTCGTGAGGCCGTTGCAAGGCAGACCATCCCCGTCAATCTCGAGCTGGGTGGCAATGATCCTGCATATGTCAGGCCTGATGCTGATCTCAAATATGTGGCCGCACAGCTTGTGGACGGTGCCGTGTTTAACGCCGGACAGAGCTGCTGTGCAGTGGAACGTATTTATGTTCATGCCGATGTTTATGATGAATTTGTTAAGGAACTCCAGGAGGAGCTCAAGCAGTGAGTTATGAATAGTGGCCGACCGCAGCATCATTCGGAAATGCTAATAACTACGCAGGTACAAGTTGGGCGACCCTCTGGATAGCTCCACCATGGTCGGACCAGTCATTTCCCGCGCTGCCCAACAAGCAATCTACGCACAGATTCATGAGGCTCTTGCCAAGGGAGCTGTGGACTCCACCCCAGAAAATGCATCTTTCCGATCCGCCTCTCACAACGGCAATTATGTGGCACCTATCCTACTGACCAACGTTAACCACGACATGGCTGTCATGCGCGAGGAAACGTTCGGCCCAGTGATCCCCGTAGCAAAGGTATCTGGCGATGAAGAGGCTATCAAATTGATGAATGATAACGATTATGGCCTGACAGCCAGCGTTTGGACCAAGGACATTGCACGCGGAGAGGAGCTAATTGAGCAACTCGAGGCGGGCACCGTCTTTGTCAACCGCTGCGACTATCCCAACCCAGTAAGTGCAATAATATCCACACTAACCCGAAGTTAGTATTTAAGTAGGATCTTTGACTGATTATTGTGCAGGACCTTGCTTGGACGGGCTGGAAGAAATCGGGCTTGGGGTGCACCTTGGGACCACGAGGATTTGATGCTTTTGTCAAGCTGAAGAGCTACCACGTCAAGGAAAACCAGGCATAATCTGTATTACTAGAATAAAATGTGAATTATCGTCAATTAAAAGACTAGACTACTTCTGAATCATCATCACTCATCTCCAAGCTTGTGCAAATATGTAAATGTCATCCTTTATGTGCTGAATCGGAGTCGAGAGGTCATTAACAAAATCATGTCAATTTCATCTTAGCTGCATCCTCGTCTGTCCAGTTTCCATTACACATTCTCATATCAAATGTCATCAACGACAGTGTACTTGCAACTGGTCATATGTTGGATACTACGTCATGAGCGCGGAAGCCTTCTCCTTCATCAAGTCCGTCCTCCAATTTAGTTCCGTCACCATGCCTTTGCACACCCCGCGCGGGGTAAGATAGGGGACTGCTCAAAGCGGTATAACGCCTTCGCGTTTCACGGTCGCGGTATTTCCTCCTGGCGGTCCATGAGGGGCCATCGCGGATTCCAGCGACCGCGGAAAATGACCCACAGGAGCGCGGTCCCCAGCAGTCCTAATTTCCACTAAGATGACACCCATGAAGCGTCCCATGATTCCGCGCTTCCGCAACAGATAGCCTTGAACGCAACATGGTAGCCCGGCGGTCTCAAATACATTCCGGTTTGATTTATCAGCTCTTCCAGCCATTGAGATAGTAGATATTTCTTATCTCGTGTCGCCCTGTCGTATCCGAGTTATCCTTCTCATCATTTCTTCTACAACCCCAGACAATAATCAGAAAGTCCAGTGTCCCTCAATTATACGCGCCATTGTTCTTTCCCTATCCAGGTTTATCCATCCACGCCATTCGATATGGGTTCTTTAGCCAATGGGATCGAGGGCTCCCACAAAGAACAACCCCACAGATTACACGATGACGATAGTCATCTTGATACGATGCAGAAGCTCTTAGCCAACGACACAAAAGTCAAGGTAGCTGGTATTGACTTTGATGGCATACTAAGAGGAAAGATTATGTCGAAAGAAAAATTCCTTTCCAGCATCAAAGGGGGCTTTGGCATGAGCTCAGCCATATTCGGTTGGGACATGCACGATGTTTTGTACACAAAAGAAACAAGCATCACTGGGGCAGAGGGAGGCTATTCAGACCTGACTGCAGAAATTGACCTCTCTTCGATGAGACGGTTGCCTTTTGAGGATTACATCCCCATGTTTCTCCTCCGATTTTCCATCGACGGCGTTCCAGTTTGCGCTGATGGCCGAAGCATGACATCGTCAGTAGAGACTTCGCTGGCCAACGCCGGAATGAAGGCCTTTGCCGGAGGTATGGACCTTTCACAGTGACATATTATCAAACATCTAACAAACAAATTCCAGTTGAATTGGAATTCATGAACTTCCAAACACCCCATGAGGATGGCTACGGTCGTGGAGATGAGCGACGAAACTTGGCGGCATTCCTCAAGTCCAACGACGCAAGGTCTTTGAGACCTCTGACTGATGGCATGTTCGGATACAGTGTTTCCCGACCAGTCATGTCCAAAAAGTACTTTCATGATATTTACGACCGCAGCTTGGAAATGGGATGTCCCATCGAGGGTTGGCACACTGAGAGTGGCCCTGGAGTTTTCGAAGCTGTAAGTGGAGATTAAGGCAATCGGGAAATTATACAGTGGGCATTAACTGAAAATTTATTAGGCGTTAGCTGTCTCTCCTCTGGGAAAGATGGCAGACAACGTCGCGCTCTTCAAGTGAGAAACATTAGAAGCAGGGATTGGATGGTGGCTAACTGCGCATCTAGGCTGTTGACCAAATGTATCGGCATCGAACATGGAGCAACCCCTTGCTTCATGGCAAAGCCCATGGAAGGAATGCCAGGTAATTCTGGTCATATCCACGTGTCAATCACAGGCCTCAGTGGAAAGAACCTTTTTGCCAGAGAAGATACGGATACGGCAGCTGAATGGTCCGACATTGCGAACCTATCCGACATCGGCCGATGGTTCCTTGCTGGCCTGCTTGAAGCTTTGCCAGATATCATGCCTCTTCTGGCACCAAACATCAACTCTTATAAACGTCTGGTAGAAAACTACTGGGCTCCTGTCGCTCTTGGCTGGGGTCTTGAGGACCGACTCTCGAGCATCCGACTTGTCGCTCCTCCCGTTTGCAAGCCATCGGCTACACGATTCGAGATCCGAGTTCCGGGTGCTGACCTGCACGCTCACTATGCTCTCAGTGCCATCTTCAAGGCCGGATTGCGTGGAATCCAGAAGAAGAAGGAAATCACCCTGCCTCCCACCGCTCAGCTTCCCAAGGACCAACATGCGGAGCGCCTTCCCAATACTCTGGAGAGGGCGCTTGAGCGATTCGAGGCAAAGAGCAGTGTAGCTAGAGAGATTCTAGGCGACGAGTTCGTCGATGCATTCGCAGTGTCCCGGCACCATGAGCTACGAGTTTGGCGTGAGGCTGTAACCGACTGGTAAGTCTGGGGCAACTTTTTCGGGGCAACTGAGTCACTAATATTTTATAGGGAATTCAAGAGGTATATTGAGACAGTTTAGGATTCAGTCAAATATTCCTTTCCCAATGAAGGAGATAAAATAGCATGACGGAGATCAGAAATGCAAAACATTGTTCAAGTTCTTTGTTCTAATTAAGACAAAATTCTCGTGACATAACATCGGCTGGAAGAAGCATCAGCCGTTCCCTCCAGCACGCTACAGACAGAAGTAACATGTATTCTACAAAACATTTGGGTCATCTGAAATCTCCACCTCGAGTTCCACCTTCATGTACTCTCTTGCTACCTTTTTCCAGGATTGTAACACGTCCTCCTCAGGTTTATATCCCAAGCTACTCGTCCACAGAGCCATTGCTCTTAGCCTTTTGGTGGAGTAGCAGAACTTATGCCAATTGTCGCAACGTGCCCCCAGCGCTGCGAGAAGTGTCATGTTCTCAAGTTTTGGCATCCGCAAGGCCGCATTTGCTGCTGAAAGGTAAAACTGCCGCATAGCTGGTGCTGCGATGCCTCTATTTCTTGTAGTCCTCGATTCAAGGCTTGAGGCGTCGACCATATTTTCATCAGATGACGAAGTTTCACTGTCTGAGTACTCGGGCTCATGTGCGTTTGGATTGGGAAGAAATAACCATTCACCTGAAGGGGTAAAGGGCGGGTAATGTAAGGTGAAGTGCGTTAATCTGTCCCAACGCGCTGGCTCTACTAAACCATCCATAGAGGCAATTCGAGGGGAAAATATTTCGTCACGGACCACGATATCGTTGATACGAAGGATTTTGAGTTGCTGAGACAGGTTGTGGAGAGACTTTGAAAGCTCGTCCCCTCCTTCTTGTGGATATGAAGTAGCGATTGACCGATAGCGAGCTGGAGATGAAGAATTGTAATCAATGAGAGAAAATTCATCTATTTGATGGCCAATCTGAGAGAGAGCACTAGCCAGATCTGTTTTATATACATTAGTTGTTGACTGGCTGTAAAGCTTGAGATACATACCATTTCGTACACATGGAAACCGCTGAGAATTCCGCCAAGAAAGATATACTCGTTTAGCAGACGGCATCTTTGCCAATAGGTTACAAATTGCTTTCACAGAGATGTACCTCCCGGTATATGGATCTTTCGTTTCAATCTCCCCTATAGCTACTACAGGAGGACACCGCATAATAGACTCGTAATCTGTTAGATCTAGTACCGAGTATTCATGTCTACGCTTCCATCTTTCTCGTCTTAGCCCTATGCTAGAAGAGTAAGGGCTTTCCTCGCCGTGTCCTTCATCACCTGGTGCGAATGGGTCAAAGAAGAGCTTGATCCCTTCTGAATACACCTCCTCTGCCTTCCACT
This sequence comes from Calonectria naviculata, assembly GCA_003031705.1. Classification (NCBI taxonomy): domain Eukaryota; kingdom Fungi; phylum Ascomycota; class Sordariomycetes; order Hypocreales; family Nectriaceae; genus Calonectria; species Calonectria naviculata. Next base: position 38,120 of record NAGG01000192.1, on the reverse strand, counting down.
GGCTGAGAGACTTCAAAAATGCCTCAAACGTGGCCTGGAGTGCCACATTGTTCCGCAGCTTCTCATCGTCCGACTCATCATTTCGTAGCTGCCCAGGCTTGGGCAGCACGACATCAAGCTCCATGGAGCGAACATAACCACGGCGCCGCGGGGTCATGATCGAGTTGAGTTGCGACAGTCGATCTGAGTCAAGATGTAGGGAAGCAAAAGTTTCGCGCTCAATTACATCTTGCCAGATCAAGCTGACAGCTGCATACTGGCCAGCACCTGGGATAAGCGTCCACTGCCGATGTTCATTCCTAGACACAAGTCCCTCTGGGTTATAAGGGATGGTCCAGTCATGAATGAGGAAGTTAATAATATGCTGAAAGACCTCGGGCGTGAGAATGACAAGGGTCATAATGACCGGTCCTTAATGAGACAATAATAATCCATAGTTCAAGATGAATATGTTTGATGACGTGTGTTCGCCTCGGATAATTAGGATGGACCAAACGCCACATTCGGCCCGGGATAATACTTCACCCGTGTACTCAAACCCACTCTCTCCAACCAGGGTGTCTGAACGTGATCTAGAGTAGCCAGCGAGTCTAAAGTATCACCACGTAAAACCCTAGGGGAGGTCCTGATGAAACGCTCCTTTCACACAATTGGCTGTGGCTAAATTGCTTTATGAGAGCGAGGCGTGTCTTGGCCAGAAAGAAAAAAACTCAATGTGATTTCTTGTCACCCTTGAGGGAAAGGTTCCCCGTAGGCTAGGAAAGTGACTAGTTCAGACCAAGCTAAATCTAACAATCCACTTCACATTGGCTCCAGGGTAGGCTTCTCTGAATACCTGTAGAATAGGTGTGCCAAGATTGATGGGTGCTTTTCGCTAAGCTAGTACTGTAATAACCCATGTTTTAGGAGGTAGGATTTTTCTATCCTTTGGTTGAAAAACTAGTGTTTTATCTCATTAATCGATTGTGGTTGTGGTTGAAATGTTCTGGTCGACAGCATAAAACTTGTGAGGCTCGTCGGAAAATACATGATGAGTTGGGGAAAGAAGAGATTAGAACAATACTAAAAATAGACGTCATATGTCTGATCTACGGCGCTAAACAAGGATATGGAAACGAAACTAGCTTCAAGAGTAAATTGGGAATAAAAGGCTGGTTGTAGGAAGGAGTGTGCAGTTAATCAACGAAGATTTCGGACTATCACATACATGCGTTGATGCTTATTTAGCCGTTCCCGCCTTTGATGAGAGAGATAAGTAAAAGAGGTGTACGTGCTAAAATCCCATATGGAACCAATACCATTGGATTTTGAGGTAAGATGAGGCGGTCTGGGTGGTCCCCTGGCGGGTGCTCACTAAACTACCGAGATGAAGACCCAAGCCACGCGACATGGGTGTCCCATGGAGTTCACCGCCTGGACATTCATCTCAGCAACATCAAGCTCATGGATCATTTTGCGTCTCTTGATGGCTTCCGTTTCGAGATGCTTTGCGTATTCTAATGGCTGACCTTTAGCCCATTATGGTGATGTTTTGACCTTGCTGAGCCCATTCACCTGTAAGGTGCTGTGTGGTCATCCGAGGATTGGGATTAGTAGTGAGGTGTAGATTAGTATTTGAGGAATGCGAATAAGTGAAACTGGCAGAATCTCGTTCTGTTGGAGAAGAGGAACTAAAGTCCAATATGAAATCTGTGGTTGGTAGTGGCCAGTGATGCTGCTAATAGAGAGAGTGTTGTGTGGTGTTGGATTGTTCGCTAGCCGCGGAGGTGATGATCGTGACGGCTCATCTTGAAGGAGGTGAACGAAAAAAACGGATGAGATTTTCCATGGCAATACATGAGCATTTGTAGTCCAAAAAGAACGCCAAAAAGTGTCAAAAAAATCGTAAGCATCTCTTTGATAAGCGTGTCATCCTTAGTGCAGGGGCCATGCTACTGTGAGGAAGTTAGTATGAGTACGGAGAGGGATTCGAACGGTGGGAGCTGGACGTACATCTTCTCTGTATCGTTTCAATAGACCAATATGCCACGAATGGCGAAAGAAGGGCTGTTATTTTATTCCTATAACCCTTTGTCGTGGCGAGCTTTGCACATTTTGCACAGGTAGGTTGCTTGTTCATACGGATATCACAAGTGGGGCTGTTGTTTTGTTCACGGACCCACCTGTTGCCTGGGGCTGGGAGCTTGGGGCTGGTGCACGGTGGGTGCCTAGCCAAGGCCACCAGCCACAGCTCAACCTCCCCACTGCCCACCTCGGACTGCTCGGATCACCACCGAGATCCGTGTTGGCTGCCGTGCGCCCTGTCATATTGCAGCTGATAAGATGCAGCGGCACTAACTCCCTCTTTGGTTGAGGGCCCAGCTGCCCCGGAGCGGAATTTATTAAGCATGATAACAAGGTCAGCCCGTGCTCATGCAGCTGTCTGTCTCGAAGTACGACTGGGCCAATCAGCTGTTTTTCGTCATGCACCACGGTCAGATCTCCGATTAGCAACTCGCGCCCTTTGCTCCATCTGGCAGTTATTTTACATTTCAATCTTTACCCCAACGGCTGATAGGCCTTTTTGTCTCTGTGATGTAATTCTTCGTATCTGCATATTCGTGATTGGCGCGGTCGTACCATTTATTGGCTTTTATACTATGCCAGCCTTAGCAGTCGGCCTCGTGATTTGGTAGTTGCAGATGTGATTGCGGCCGGGTCAGCCAACTTGCCTTGCTGACTGCAGCATTTGCATGTTTATATATAATGCTTATATTGTCCTCCGCTCATTAGCATGATGGACTGTCTCCTCAAGCTCTTCGTCAAATAACTTGGCGACTAATAGATAAGATGAGGTTTTCCCCGCTAATTCTTGCACCCATTCTATCCGGGGTTCTCTGCCAAGACCCCGGAGTTCCCGTTCGAAACCCAAGCATTTCTTACTGGCAACTTCCTCCCAATGACGATGTAGCGGACCACCAGTCCGAGAAGCTCCCTGAACAGGCAGATGTCGTCATCATTGGATCCGGAATGTCCGGCACCAGTATCGCGTGGCATCTCCTTCGCGCGTCCAACGAAACTGGAAACCTCAAGGTGGCTATCCTTGAATCCCGCCAGTCCTGCTCGGGCGCTACGGGAAGGAATGGCGGCCACATCCGCCCTTCATCATACTCGGAGTACCTCGCTATCAAGGAGGTTACTTCACGTGAGGATGCTGTCAAGGTCACAAAGCTTCGGGCCGCTCACGTGAATGCCTTTATCTCAGCTGCTGACTCTCTTCCTGAAGATGGGAAGAAAGCTGCCCAAGCCCGCTCAGTTGATAGCCTCGACGCATTCTTCGATGAGGCAAGCTGGAAGGAGGCCGTTGAGCAATGGGAGACACTGGTCAAGGAAATTCCTGACCTTGGTAAGGAATGGATCAAGTTTGAGAAGAATGAAGCTCGAAAGGTAAGACTCTCATTTCGCTTTTGCAACTGAATACTAAATGGTTACCAGATCTCTTTGCTTCCGGAGACGGTCGGTATTTTGGCTGGCACCCCAAAGATTGCCGGTGCCCTCTGGCCTTACCGTTTCGTCACTCATGCCCAGAAGCTCTTGTTGGACACGTACAAGGGATTCTCTCTGGATACAAACACGACGGCTACTGCAGTGAAGGCTGTTAATGATGACAAGATTCCCTACAACTTTGAAGTCACCACCACCCGTGGTAAAATTCTGGCCCATCACGTCGTGCATGCTGCCAATGCCTGGACACCGCATTTGGTCCCTGGTCTTCGAGGAAACCTTACTGGTATGCTTCTGCACATGAGTGCACAGCTCGGTGGATCAGGACTTCCCAAGGCTGGGCAATGGCCGGCGTACACTGGAGGTGTGAGCCAGCCCGGTGGGCGCGCATGGTCCCTCTTCCGCAATGGCCTTGACTACGTTGTGCAGGTTCCAGGAAACGACGAGTACATGTTCGGCGGTGGCGGCGGCATCCAGGGAGCTGATTCAAATCCTATGGATGATAGTGGTCTCCCCGACCATACGCTGGCATCCTACCTCAACGGAGCGCTGCCCAATTATTTTGGATACAAGAATTGGGGCTCTGAGAGAACTGGTTTCCCCCATAATGTGGCTAGTGATGTTTGGCCTGGGCGTAGCAAGCGCGTTTGGACTGGCGTTGAGGGAGGAACGTCTGATGGGATGCCGTTTGTTGGACAGCTCTCCGAGTCTGTGACCAACAGGGCCGTGAAGAACATTTCCGCCGGCGCAGAGTGGACTTCTGCTGGCTTCAACGGAGAAGGAATGTGCTTCGCATGGCTCTGCGGCGAGGCTCTGAGCGAGATGATTTTGAACCATGGATCAAAGAAGAATGTCTCTGACTGGTTTCCCAAATCTTTCCTGGTCACTCCACAGAGACTAGAAAGCCGCAACAGAACCATCTCGCGCAGAGGCAGATTCCGAGTCTAGGACATTAAGTGGTCTTTGTGAATAGCCAAAGTATATAGAGCCAATTAAACCGGAGGTTATTACACTTCTAGGTATTCCCGCTGAGTTTCAAGAGATATAGACTATTCTGCCCGCTGTATTTATTTCTAGTATTTAGGACCTAACCACTTATTATTTCACTCGTCATATTTGTATTCTGGGACTAAAAAGGGCTTCTTTCTGGTTTGCAAGAAGGGTAGCTTCACTGTCTGTTGTCCCGTCAGTCTTAGCTTCATGTTTAGGCGGTAGCCAAGCTTTATGTTGTTCTTTCAGCCATCAAGCTTGGGCGGAGAGGAAAATTTTCAACGCAGTTTAAATGGCAGCCTGTTCCAAAAAAACATTGTCTGTTTGTGATTGAGATGGATAGATGAAATATGCGTCATCTTGACTACGGTGGCTCAACTCTACATGTGCCACAGCAACCTTCCTCCAAGCTTAGCTCAATTTGGATGTGGCCATCTCAATTTGTGGCTGAATCCATTTATTATCACTCGTTACCTCATAAATAGAGCCGATACAACTTGATCGCTGCTATCTGTACCTTCAACTCTGATCAGTGAATATTGGCTGATCTTTTTTTCCTGCTAAGATAAGTGGAAGCACGAATCTGTACACATGGTACACCATTAAAAAGGCTATTCGATAAAACGTAGATATGGAGGAAAATGTGGCAGCTGAATAAAAACAAGGCGGAAGTGCAGCTGCACGATGATATTGTCATTTGAGGATGAACAAAATCACATTGGATATCTCTGTGAATTTACGCCTGTTATCTATGTTGTTCAAATTTTCCCCATTGGAATACTTGAAAAGAAATTTGTGCCCTGTGTCCTATGCCGTCATCTCTCCGGAGTTAGGTTACGTCTCCATTTGTGAGGAATGAAACACCGGGCATAAAGTGGATCTGAGTTTGGGCTGGTTAGCCAACTTCGTCATTCCCAACCAACCACGTCGAAGGTTGAAGCAGAATTCAGCTAATGCATCTTAATTGTGAAGCATGACTGGTTCGTCCGTGTTTGGTGGAAAACAAACTCAAAAATCGTCGGTAAATCTGTTATTGCCATCGTTGTTTTTCATCGGACGGAATGCTTATTATCTTGGCCCCCACGCGGCCACGGAATTGCCGCTTGTTCTCAATTTCTGCACCTCGTCCATCGAATTCTTGAAATTTTTTGACCCAAAAAAGAGATTTCGATATGAGAATAAAAAGCTCGGGGCCGATACCAATTCAGGTAAGAATCAAATAGCGTGCACTGGCACCTTGCTCACTCATCTACTGTAGGTTGTAGGATGGACTCTTATCGGCATATCTGCAGGCCTCATATTGGCGCGTTTGCATTTGCGCTTGAATATACAAAAGCGTGGGCTGTTGGCTAGCGATATACTGATGATTGCAGCCTGGTGCACAGGATGCATCACCACCGGTCTGACTGTCTATCTGGTCCATCTCGGAGCACTCGGGCCGGACGTTGCAGCGAGTCTCAAAGGTTTCAAGGGCCCGCCTCAAGATTTCCCACTCATCTTCAAGGTACTTTCGTCGTGATTGTACCAAGTCTAAATATTTAACACTCTCCAGGTTTCTTGGGCCTTCAACTTCCCTTTTTTCTCTACCCTCTATCTTTGCAAAGCAACTCTCCTTGCAACATACCTACAAATTTTTCCAGACTTCATGAGAAAGCGGCGAGCATTCTTATGGATGGCAATTGGTTACATTGTTCTTGCTTATATAGCAAGTATGTTACTCAACCTGCTAACATGCATTCCAATTACATCTACATGGTACGTGGAATGGAGCTTTCTTCAGCCTGCTGACCAGCTGATTTTGGTAACCTTGAACAGGAGTCTGGCTGCAAAATCCGGCAAATGTGGGCCTCGCAAGTTCCGAAGGACCTTCGATACCTCGTGGTGTCTTCATATTATCGGAGATCTTTTAGGTAAGAAACAGCTTCACAAATCAAGATCCTATTTTCATGCGACTTTACAGTATTTATCCTTCCGTGGCTCGTCATCAAACACTTGAATGTTCGAAGGACGTTGCAGATCGGAGTTTATTGTACATTCCTACTTGGCCTTGTTACAATGACTTTCTCTACACTGCGTTTTGCTGTAACCAAAACATCATCGTATAGAAACTCAGTTCCACTGAGTACACTCAGTAGGTTTGCACCTTCCGTCGTAATTGATTACCCAAATGAGCTAACGTAGAATTTGCTAGTCTTGTGGTGTCTAGCAGAAAACAATCTCTGCATTGTTGTTGCCTGCCTTCCATCTTTGCGACCGTATTTCGGCAGCACGGCGGACGGGAGCACAAGAAATAGACTCCACTCCATTCAAGAAGATACCATACCAACTTTTAGGCCTACAAGAACATCGACTGGCATTTCAAATACCCGTAACATGGATGAAGAGGCCTGGGAAGAGAGAAAGAACCACGGTAGTGATTCTGGAACGTTGCAGTCATAGGGTCTACACATTACTATTGTTCCTGATCTTCTCACCCCCAAAAAATTTAATATGATCTCATTACAAGTCAATTGCACTGATCACGAAGACCCTGAGTCACTGATAAACACTCCGTGAACCAATAACATCCAATCCCCTGTGGCCCAGTTGGCTAAGGCGTATGACTGTTACCAAATGGCACATCATAAGATCGGTGGTTCGAGCCCACCCGGGGGAGCTCATTTCTTCGCTTGAGGTTGAAGACCAAACTTTTTTTTATGCTAAACACATGTGTCCTGCCGCTTACTCCTGTAAACCAATAGAGCGTATCGCCTGCTTTCGTGCTTTCTTCCTTTCTTTTTTTACTTTACATACAGAGATAAGGGGCGCCTGCAAGCAATAAAGATTGTGATCTCATCTTATTGAGCTGTCATTAATGGGATGTGGTATACTCCAATGGCCAGCATTACATCCCCACGTGGTATAGCTATGGCCTATCTATTCTACTTTGGATGTCGTGTCGCATTTGTATGGCGTAGTTTACATTCTTTTAGTGCTTACGAGTTATCCTGCATTAGGCATAAAGGGTGCACTACCCCTGTAGTTTACTTCGTATTGGGCTCCCAGTTCCTGTGGACGCATATGGGTCATGCACTTTATTTAGTACTGCTAAAGCCGACTACTTTAAGTGCTTTCAATTCCCCGGGAAACCTGCATGTGACACCATGTAAGTGTTTGGCTCAAACAAGAAAGACCTTTATAGTCTGAATTTGGTGCCATTATTGTTTTATCCTCACATTGCGGAAGACTGGCAAACAAACCTAGGCGATAATTTCCGAGACCAGGGCAGACCGTGACAAGAATAAATATACACGCATAAATGAGACTTTTGAAAATTGATGCGTTGGATATAAACAAAGATGAGCGCGGTATCGTGCGGACAGTTTTCCCATTCTTGAGATTTTCTCAACTCTTCCTGGAACAACGAAGTGCAGTATGCGTCATCATGCACTCTGTCACTTGGTCGCCAGCGCGGATCACTAACCCGTTTATGAGTAGGCCCTTGTCACCAACTCATCATTTCACGATTCTTTTGTACCCAAGCGGGCGAATAAGGCCAAACTGCTGTCGTCTAAGTACGTTTCAGAAGGTTACACCCCGGTTTGCGCTAAGAATCCTTTACTGCCAATACGAAAAATCCCGCTCCGTAACACTATCTCAAGTGACCTAATCCCCCCATAATTGGTTCAGTTGCAGAAGATGTAGCAGATCGACGCTTAATGGGTTGGATTGGAGCTAGTTGGGACTGACGTGGCCGTGATATGCCCGGATCATTTCCAGCTTTAGAGAGGCTTCGGTCTATAAGAAAGAACGACAATAGCTGTTTTCTGCCTTCCGTTTACGATGAAAACAAAGACTTATAATTTATGTAAAATACGGTGTGTAAGTAAGTTAACACTGCTATCAACACACCAGAACGGCACACAATGGCCATGTACGAACAAGAAGTCTCTCCCGAAGGCCATGCTCTGCATCTTCGCTATATTTCCTCTCCCGAAATGCGAAAAGCAAAATTAATATTGCGGATCTGCTCCCTGGTTTGTTGTGTGGTAATTTATATCATTCTGATTACCATGGTTGCAATGTCTAGCACCACAACTCTGATCTTGTTTGGTCCTCCTGTACGTCAAACAAATCCTAGAGTAGGCATCCACTGGCCCGTACTAATATTACGATGAATCTCAGGCGGGCGCTAGTATTATCTGGAATGTTGTCGATATTATTTGCCTTTATGTTTCCACTGGCGGCCGTGGAATTGGTCCTGGCGCTTGCGTGGGTGTTGATCTGGTTCTGTTGCTGGGATACGTCGTGTCAAATGTGTTCATGGGCAGTTTTGGTACCATCTACGAAGAAATGGGTGATTCGGCCAACTACAGCCAGACCATGACTGCGAACAATGCTCTCCTCGCCTTTGGGAGTTTCGAAGGGTATGCTGAGAACCGCCACAACGTTTCGCCATTCGAAGGATATAGCTAACTTCTTTTTGTCGCTAGCATATTTCACCTCATCCTGTTTGTAATCGCTTGTCGCGAAACCCATCGCCGTAACAGACAACAAGCAGTCGCATACTACGAGGGCGGGCCAAATGGTGTTGTCATCCACCTCCCTTCGAATTTCCCAGTCGCGTCCCTCAACCAAAAGCCTTCGGCGCCTCGATTTTCATATTCGACTTCGGAATAGCGAAATAATGCAAGCCCAACTAATCCCGCTTCAACATGCTAATCATGGGATACGTTTAAGTCGTGCTCATCATACTCGACTTGTCATCAAAGTTTATCGAGTTTTTTGTCTCAAAGTTGGGTTGTTGAAGGAGAGCGGCGGCAAAATTCACTGCAATTTTAGCGCCCTCAAAGCACATTTACATGTCCTAGCCTGGCGTAATCGTAAAGGGCAGAGATGCGGGGATGAGAGGTCTTCATTAACGCTATATAAGCTGCGAATATTATTATTCCCGATGCTAGTTTATGAGGGTATTATTATTAACGATTATATTTTCAACACGGTTTTATGTTCTTACTGGCCAACACCATTTTGACCATCGTCAGTCCAAGTGATAAAACTATGTGGGTCCATGTTACCTGCGCTGATTGGCCATGTCCTGATAAGCGATAAGGCGATAAAAAAAAAAGTGACCCTTGGATCTGGTGAGCTTCATCCCACCTTGCCAATCTCACTCAGACAGGAACGAAACTGTAGGCAACAGAACCACTAAAATCTCACCTGGACACGGTTTCGCCTATTTCAAGGCGACATCCAAGTTCAATGGTTCCCCCGACCAAGAAGCGCAAGCTTCCCACCTCTTCCGGCCCCGCCCCGAAGCGCTCCAAGAACTCGAAGCCGCAATCCCGAAAGAACAAGAAGGGCCCTGGTGCCAGCCGACGCACCGTCGACGCTGAATCGCTCGCTTGGCAGACTGTCGGCGAAGAGGAATTTGGTGGCTTGCAGGTGCTGGAGGGCGTGGACATTGTGCGCGATGGTGGCAAGGTTCAGTTCGTGGTAGCCGACACCAAGGACAAGAAGCGACCTGTAACGACCGACGACAACGAAGACGGCAACGACGACAACGATGCCGGACAAGACGAGTCTTTTGAAGGATTTGGGGACGACGCTGTGGAGGGCGAGCATCTCGATCCCAGCCAAGCTGGCGGTGCTGAAGATGGCGTGGAGAGCAAGGACGCTCAAAAACAAGATAAGGGCAAAGCAAAAGCCAAAGAAGAACGCAAGCTGGCCGACAACGACAAGAAAAAGAAAAACAAGAACAAAAAGCTGGGCTCCAAAGAAGACGAGCAGCTGGCAAAGGCCCAGGAAGGCGTACAAAAGTCCGCTCCACGGAGCAACGCCTTCGATGCGCTGGCCGATGCAGAAGAAGAAGACGAGCAGCTGGCAAAGGCCCAGGAAGGCGTACAAAAGTCCGCTCCACGGAGCAACGCCTTCGATGCGCTGGCCGATGCAGAAGAAGAAGACGAAGTCGACATGGCGGCCTGGGTTCCTCTAAACCTGTCGCCGCGCATGCTCTCGGCAATCGCCAAGCTCAAGTTTGCAAAGCCCACAACAATTCAGAAAAAGGCCATCCCCGAAATCATTGCGGGTGAGGACGTCATTGGCAAGGCGCAGACTGGTTCCGGAAAGACGCTTGCCTTTGGTATCCCCATGGTGGAAAAGTGGCTCGAGCTATATGTGGAGCGGGAAGATGTCAAAAGGACTGGTCCTATGGCTGTGGTCCTCAGTCCGACTCGTGAATTGGCCAAACAATTGGGCGACCATCTCAAGGCTCTTTGCGACGGCCTTCCTACTGCTCCATATGTGTGTGTCGTCACCGGTGGTTTGAGTATTCAGAAACAGCAGCGACAGTTGGAGAAGGCAGACATCGTCATTGGTACCCCAGGACGACTGTGGGAGGTGTTGGATGGCGACCTGAGCCTGCAGAATAAGTTCTCCAAGATTCGATTCCTCGTAGTAGATGAAGCGGACAGACTCTTCAAGGTTGGCCAGTTCAAGGAGGCTGAGGATATTATCGGTGCGCTGGACAAGAAGAAGAAGGCCAATGAGGATGATGAATACGAAAGCTCTGATGAGGAGGACAATTCCGATGAGCCGAGTGCCACACGACAAACACTCGTCTTCTCAGCCACTTTTGACAAGGACCTCCAGACAAAGCTCGCCGGCAAGGTCAGAAGCTCAAGTGGAAACGACGACGAAAAGATGGCCTACTTGATGAAGTGCCTTAAATTCCGACACGAACCCAAGTTCATTGACGTAAATCCCGTGAGCCAAATGGCTTCGGGTCTTCGCGAGGGACTCATCGAGTGCGGTGCCATGGAAAAGGTAAAATTGACATCCTGACACTAAAGAGACTGCAGGGCTAACTCATCTTTCAGGATCTGTATCTTTACACCGTTCTCATTCTCAACCCTGGCCGAAGGACTCTTGTCTTCACCAATTCCATTTCAGCCGTCCGCCGTCTCACGCCGCTCCTTTCGAATCTCAACCTGACCGTGCTCCCATTGCACTCGCAGATGGCTCAAAAAGCCCGACTGCGCTCGCTCGAACGATTCACTGCCGCGAAAAACTCGATTCTAGTCGCCACCGATGTCGCTGCGCGTGGTCTCGATATCAAGGAAGTCGACCAGGTTATCCATTACCATGTCCCTCGCGCTGCCGACACATATATCCACCGTTCTGGACGAACCGCCCGTGGTGACCAGTCTGGTGTCAGCGTAATCCTCTGCTCCCCTGACGAGGTCCTGCCGACGCGACGTCTTGCCGGTAAGGTTCACGCGGAACAGGGTGGTAAGCGAGAGCACTTCATCCAGACTCTCCCCGTGGACCGAAAATCAGCTTCTCGCCTCAAGCCTCGTGTTGATCTGGCTAAGCGCATCGCCGATTCTATCCTTGCCAAGGAAAAGGCACACAGCGATGACAAATGGCTACGCAACGCCGCCGAGGATCTTGGTGTGGAGTATGACTCGGAGGACTTTGAGAACTCGGGCAATGCCCTTAATAAGGGCGGCCGTGGTGGTGGAAGACGCAAGAAGGAAGCCGAGGCACGAGCATTGACCAAGGCTGAGTTTGGAGCACTGCGGGCACAGCTGCGTGAGGAGCTGAGCCGAAGAGTGAACCTGGGCGTGAGCGAGCGATACATCACGGGTGGAAGAGTGGATGTCGGTGCCCTATTACGGGATGGACAGAAGGGAGGAATATTCCTGGGCAATACAGATGGCTTGGGATTTGATCTGTGAAAGCAAAATGTTGAAGATGAGATGTCTAGAGAGCATAGCTCGTATATATCCTGATAATTACTATATAACGTCATTTTATAGTCAAAACAACGGTCCAAGATGTACAAGACGTCAATGTCATTGTGTAATCACGACATGACGCGGGCGTGTGACGAATATACAAATTCTCCAAACTAACACCATCGCCGCGTAGTCGTACAAGCAATTTATCCATAAATTTCCGGACCAGTCCTTCTGTGGCGATCTTGAGGTCTCTGGCGACCAGTCTTCCCTCCATATAATGTCACTTTTTAGAAAGAGAGGAAATCTGCCGTCATTGCGCGTTAATGTGGGCAGTCTCAGCACACTTAAAGTCGGGCTTTCAAGCTTTTTTAGCCATAATTCAGTCTGGTTGTCGTCCAGGGCACAGGCATTGGAGATTTGAGAGCGGTTACCATCAATAATGACCCAAACAGGATTGAGAGCATTAACATGACCATCGTCATTACAGACTTCTCTAAGTTTCACCGTCATTGGAGCACGAAAATCTCAGATAGTTCTCTCCTTGCGGCGCATCTCGACACAAGCATCCAAGGGTGGGATGATGGTGGCGCCAAACCAGTGAGGCTGTGGCCGATGGTCCAACAACTTCACGTCATAGTTGAGCAGGATATTCGCCATGATGAGTTTCAACTCATGCGCGACAAAGAAGCGACCGGGACTTATCGAAGTTACAGTCAGTATGTGAGCAATCATCTTCGGGTGGATTATCATCGTGCGATACTTACCAAGCATGCCTTCCGTGACCAAAGGCCAAATGCGCATCGCTCGTCGTCACCATTCCCAGTCCCCTCGCGCGCACACCCTCCTGAGGGTTCTCCTCCCGCTCCTTGTCGGTCTTCTGCTCCCAGTCCTCCCTGATCCGCGAATACCGCCAGGGATCATAGCTCTGGGCGTTCGGGTACAGGGCTTCGTCGTGGTGCGTGCCCTCGAGGTTGACGGTGACAAAGGCGCCGCGCGGGATGGTGCACCCGAGGGACGGGTTGTGCAGGCCCTCGGGCGCGACCACCTGGCGCTCGACGAGCGTGGCGGCAAAGTTGCTGAGGCGCTGCGACTCGCGGATGGCCGAGTCGAGGCGGGTGAGGGAGGTGAGGCTGGCCTTGGTCCAGTAGCCCGAGGCCGGTCTCTGGACTAGGAGCTCGTCGCGCAAAGTGTCGAGGACGCTGTCTTCGGGTCTAGTCGACAAGAGGTCTAGCATCAGCGATAGGCCGGTCAGGGCCGTTGTGTGAATGGCAGCAAACTCGACGGGAAGCATGCGCTTGGATATCACGGTCGGTTCGAGTTCAAAGCTGTTCTTCTCGGCGCGAGCAAGACGAATGTCCCATGTGATAAAGTCCTCTGGGGGCGCCCAGCCCTTGTACTCCGGGTTTCCGAGCTCTTGCTGTTCCATGTCGTGGAGGCGCTGCTTGATGACAGGCTCGAGCAAGCTGTGGGCCGTCTTCCAGTGCATTAAGTTAGGAATAGACACGAGGCGACCGACAATGGGATGCAGTATCAGAGGAAACATGTTCAGCAGGAAGCTGTTGCGGACAACTGCATCGGTGAAGCACACCAGGGCCTTGAGGTAGCTATCGTCACGGCAGATGGGCTTCCCGACCAGCAAGCGGTTGGTTACTCGGGGCACCACCGTCATCCACAAGTTCCATAAGTTGACCTTTTGCCAATTTTGAGTGTCTGTTCCCAGCACGTCGATGACGGCGGCGTTGACCTCGTCCTCGATGTCTGGGATGAGCGACGGCAGGTGGCGGGCCAGGTACTTGTGTATAGCTCGGGATCCAAAGCTTTCGCGGGCAAGATCATGGCCGAGGAAATTGTAGGGCAGATGCAAGATCTTGCTGTGGGCGCTGTCGGCCGAGAGGACGTGGTCGGGCTGGTCCATCATCCAAGCGATCTGGGATCGTGGGAGGATGACATCGTCCGGGCGGGCGATGGAGGCGGGAGCGACGAAAGCCATGTCTCGTTGGCCATACTATTTATACAAGAGTTAGTAAACATCTGTTCTGGGTATTATCTGGATTGAACTGGTCGCACTCTTTTGTAGCCCTCTTGGATCCATGATCGGTGCTGTGTAAAGAAAGACCAGCCATTCCGGAGCTTGGCCAGCATGCCCCCACCCCCGCGACCCATCCACGGCAGCTCCTTAGGATATCTGGGCTGCGATGCCGTGTCGGCGATAAAAGATATTAAAATAAAGAGGAACCCATAGCCAAAGAGCCGGCCCAGCGTTATCGAGTTGAACACGGCGCCCACGACGGACAATGTTTCTGCTTCCTGGGCCATGGTCATGGTGATGAGAGAGCGTGTGGGGGAGGAGGGGAGAAAAGACAGGTTGGTCGCGATGCCCGCATCGACGATGACATGAAAGACTATTAATGGTCTACGGGAGATCAGGCTAAAAAGCGCCTCAATGGCAATTGAGGGCCGACGATGCCAGAGCTGGCATGGCGCAAGATTGTCTTTGTTGGTGTTGGTGGTGTTAGTGTGAGTAGCGGCGGGGACAGCAGCCATTTTTAAGCGCAAACACTCCAACGCTTTTGGCGTAGCCTTATCGCAACACTTTCCTCCCCTCTGAGGCCTGGCGAGTCGCAGGCCGAGTTTCATGCGACCTTGCTCCTGCGTCTCGTTTCGTTTCCCTGCTCTCGTCCTGAACTTGAGTTTCACGGATCCCACTCCCGTGGGCCTCGCATCCCTGCGGCCAATTAGCGGGCCCTCCCGAACCCCCCGTGGCAGGGGGCCGAGACCGAACCGGCGCGTGCGGATGAACTATGTTTAGTGGCCTTTGTTCCTTTTTCATCCCGCCAATTGCTGCTTTCGCATTCAGAATTGGCCCTGCTCCAGTTGGCCCCTCTCCACATAGCCCAGGTTCTAGGGTAGGCCGTCAAACCCAGGGCTCAATTATCTAAAATGTGATCACCAAATTTCCCACAAGTCAATAACAGAAAATTCATGAACTCTGTCCATTGTGCTTTAAACTAACAGTCAACCGGTTAAGCTAAATAGATTTCACTAGGAAACAAATGATCCTTTACAATTGTGACATTGAGAAAGTCTACTCCATTTCACATGATCAATTGTGTAAACGTTTAGGGCATCTTGAGTTCTAATACCACACTAGTAGGGATAGTATCTTTTCCTTGTGACCTGAATAACACAATTAAATACTGTGATGACCTCGAGTTGTATAACTGAAGTCTCTCTGTATAAAAATGTGGTCAAGGTTTAAGAGAAAGAAGGGCTAGATATGTATCCACCGGTTTTGTTCTAGAATTGGTTTATTTCCTGGTGACTCTTAATTCGATACGGCCATCCACAGATATCGTATCCCTCATATTGGTGGGTGTCAAACTGCCCAGACTGCTTGGATTACCCTCCATGATAGCGGCTTGGATGAGCCGGTCTTGTACTGAACTCGTATCATATATGAACACACTAACCATGTTGATTACGTCGTCAGGGCGCCTGAGAAGCTCATTAGAATTTCGTTGCGATGATATCAGTATGTACGAGGCACCTGAGCAAGCCTGATTGTTTGACAGGTCGAGGGCATTCATCGTGTGTCGTGGACATAATATTTATAGTAATAGAAATGGGTTGACCGAATGTAGAGATATTTGTTGAGTATGAAAATACAGACAAGACGGGCGGTGCTGAATTTATCTATCGCATCGTTTGCTTCGTTCTGCAACTGCCATTTGAATCTACTGACATCCAACATTGACATGTGTTTAACATAAGTCATCTTGAGACCCTCATGCGTCCAAACTAACAAAATTAAGCCAGTCATAAAACCCCTAAAAATCAGCCTCCGAAAAAATCAGGTTGATAAGATTGAGCGCTGAATTGATTTCTTCTGACCTTCGCTTATTCAATCATTATTGCATAAACCAATAAGATGCCAGCTCCCCACCTCAGCCACAATAGGCAGGATGTAAGGCAACCAAATGATCCGTGGCGTTATTTTTGCCTAAATAATTGGCACTTTTTCTCATAAATCCCAAGAGTGTAATCCTTCAAGCGCTGGTACATGGGGAATTTGACAGTTGTATTTGTCATTATGATGAGAACCGCTGCCCCGCTCGCTAACCTTTAGATCTTGTAGTGGATTCACATTATTTCCATTTAGGAAGAGAAATTTACATAAATCTGAATGGTCGGATCGGGCTGTCAACGAATTCGTACATATTTATTTATTCCGGTACAGATTTCTCAGTCTAGGCGGGATTGGGAGTAATAACTAGTAATATTAGATTAGTTTTGTGGTTACCTGAGCGATGGAATGCAACATGATTCCAGTTTTTAATTTTCATACACTTTGGAAGAGGACGGACTGCGTATGATGTAGGATTGATCGATTTTCCATTTAGCGAGCCGCAGGCATATATTGTAGCGCCCACTTCGTCGAAGGCATGGGCATCATTACGCTGATGTGTGGCTTTTATCAATTGCTCATTTTAAGGGGCTTACGTGCCATGGAAGTCATTCAACCACAGCAGTCATCAAGTCACTACGCTACATTTATCTTTACTAATCTGTGCACGGTCGGTCTTCAATTCTGACCACCTTAGCCTGGCCAGTGACACTGCAATCTCGGTCACACCATCTGAAGCCTCCCAGTAACTGATAAATTACAGAAGAGGTGTGCAAGCATAGGTATGAAGAAGAGTGGATTGCTGCTTGGGAGAAGAAAAAGGGAAGGGAACAAGTTTTGTGTTTATATAGATTGATGGAAATAGTAACGGATGCAAATTTCACGTTGAAAGGGTTGTGAAAGAGGTTGGGATGGCATGGAATGCAGCTATGAGGAGAAGCTGACAAAAAACACGCACGCAAGGATGCTGCCCAATCAGAATGCAGAGTGGTCACCTGACGTCGCCATATTAGTTAGTATATTAGCAAAATTGGGAGCTTTGTTTGGAGGGGTAAATCGATATCCTGTTTTGTCTGTGACTTGTGCTGCCAAGTTCCTACTACTTGACCTCCCTTCTCCTGCACTTTTTCTTTCTTTGATAGCCCCCCAACAAACCCTCAGCGCATGGTTATAATTTCTTTCGTCTTTTTAACATCGAGTTGATATCAGCGTGTGCAAGTCGTCTGGGTAAATCTCTCATAACGTTCCTCTTCACATGTTAGATGAGAGTGGTGAACTATCCGCAAATCTTTTACAATCTCTTGTTTCAGAGAGTCGAAACTCGGATCCAAGAGGTGGAGTGAGAGGACCGACCTTACCTATTCCTCTGACAACGAACTCAGCTACAAGTAAGTCTGTTGAGTCACAAATTTTAACATCTACTGACGAATCCGAATAGTAGTCATTTCATCATGCCAATATTGACTTCGAAGCGATTTCTTCGTTCATGCGACACCCCCGCTTCCATTGATATTACTGAAGGGTGCAAATCTATGCCTGAAGAGCCATGCAACTTGATATTATCCAATACGTTTGTGGGGACTGTGGATAGTTTCCAAAGACCCCTTGATTCCTTAACATCTGTTGACAATTGCCTTGGCGATTTATCTGCTGTGACAAACCCGGTTTATGCTCTTCAAGATTTCGAGGTTGGCGATCAATACACTACGGGCCAGGATAACAACAAATTAGGAAGCGCTTTACCCCAATCTGGAGCATCTGGATTATACCAGAATTCTACGAAGCGAAAGACTCGCCACATTTCTGTAGAAAATGATAGATCTGGAGGGACATGCCCTGAACGAAATGCTATTGATATGGATCCACACGGGGGATTGACACTACCTCCAAAAAAGAAAAAGATACCTACTGGGTATAGCTGCCCATTCAGAAAACGGAATCCCTTGAGATTTCATGTTCGAGACTATCTCAGCTGTGCCACACAGTCATTTGCATCTATCTCGCAACTTAAGTGAGTGCTTCACTGACGAAAGAAAACTAATAAGGATAATGTTAGTTGGTTAACCTAAAATTTTAGAAGACATGTCATCACATTCCATGAACAAAAAGCATATCCGATGTATAAATGCCGTCGGTGCTGGAAGGGTTTCCCTAGTGAGAAAGATTTAGATACCCATTCGCGTCTTCCCATAGAAAAAATTTGCCCCAGCCAAGCTCAGTCATCCGCAGATTTCTCGGAAACCGATCCAGAGGATGGAGTTACAGCTGACATCATAAACGTTCTACGCGACAGACGAGCTCAGATCCAGGTTGTAGATTGGGAAGCGCTTTGGTCAACCCTCTTCCCCGCAGATATGATAATTCCAAACCCAGGTTTGTGGTTCCTTGTTGCTACGAAGTACAATTCCTCACAATATTCTTAGATTATGAGCCTATAATAGAGCTTCATGAAGTTCAAAAAAAATTTGATGATGATCTAGATACCACTCGTCTTCTCATGAAACGGAAATCATCGGCTTTTTCTTCGCAAATAGAACATAATGCAGATGATGGGGACTCACAACCATTACAACTATTCCGATATATGGCAAACCATAAATTTAATTCTTGCAAGGAAGATGTTTTGCACACATATTATATGGAAGCACGGCGAACCCGTGGTAAACAGCAACGGCAGACCAGCGAAAGGGCTAGACCACCATTAAATTGTACCACTACACCGAGAAAGCAACCTCCAGTGGCTAAGCAGAATGCTGAGCGACCCCCATCCTTCCTTCAGCCGGAATTGGACCTTCGCAGAGCCCAGACTGAGACAGCCATCACAGCCTCAAACAACACAAAGCACAGCTTCCACATTAGGTATCATCTCTCAGAGGCAGGTGAGGATCTATCTATTCTAAAAACGCCAAGCCCAGTTGGGGATATGGGTTTATCTGATACCGGCTACTGCATGTTTTGCAATAGTCCTAGTACCTGCGTTTGTGGTATAGATTTTGATGCTTTTGATCAGGGAGCTAGATCACAAGATCCACATGCGAGCCCGGCGATATCATCTACTGAGGTGATTAATGTTGATAATTTGGGATCTTTCTTCATCGATGGACTACTCAACAAATAATGATAAACGGATATTTAGGTAAAATAATACAAAGTAACTCAAGACTTTGATCAATATTGTGAATATTGTTTGATGGGCCACTCCATATGAATATTTCTGTTGTTTCTCTATTTCTAGCTTATTGAATGGGTATTTGAGTATAAAAAGTAGCTTGAAGAGCTATTCGAATGATAATAATGAACGTATTTCTGATAAAACTCTAGACAGTCTGCATTAATCGACAACAAAGAGATGGTTACCTCAAGACTGATGAGACAAAAAAAACCCATTATTTAACCTCTGATCGAACTGTCTTGAGCTAGCTTATGCCAGAAGAGGTGTTATGCAAAACCGGAAATTGTGTTACTCCAGATCAGTAGCACTGCATGGCGCTGCGCCAAATGTAACTAGTATTGCAATGGTTTGCCCATGGTTTGTGCTGTTCCTTTCAATTATATCGGGGCTTGATAGACTGATGAAGTTGGACATTTATAGTGCATATCTCATACTTCTTTCACGTCCTCGTAATAAGTTTGTGGGGAACTCGAAGTCTATTGTCATGATAATCATTATCTAATACATTTTTCAACGCCAACTCCGTCGTCTGGTATATTTACAGGGTTTTACTTCCTAACTGTTGCTTTTCGGAGAAGAGCCTTTGCCTCAGCCTGCTCCTGCAAGATCTTCTGCTTCTTGGAAGCCCTGGAGCTAGCGAAGCATACGCCGCCGAACAAAACAAGGACAAGAGACAAGAAAACGATGGCAACAATAATTCCGCCAGTTTGGATAGTCTGTGCCTCCATACAAATGTCTCCACTTGTGTCGGTGGTACAGATCATGCTGGCGGCGCATGTGCTTGATTCAACTGCGGTTGAGACGCAAGTCTGTGTCGAAACATGTCCATTGCTAGAGACGGTTTCACAGGTTGTGGTGCTCTTCATGGTGGTGGTGAAACAGGCGGTACCCGAGAGGATGCCGCCTGACGACGTCGAGGTGGCAGATGAGGTGTCCGTTGACGAGGTACTTGAGGATGAAGCTGTGCCGGTTGATGTGGCGGATGTTGATGATGTAGATAAGGTTGATGCGGCGGAACTTGAAGAACTTGATGACGAGCTTGATGAAGAGCTTGATGAAGTAGAGGTTGATGAAGTGGAAGTAGATGTGGCCTCGGTTGACGAAGCCTCTGTTGTTGTGGTGGCTGCAGCAGCTGTTTCGGTGCTGGAAGTATCTCGCTCCTCGAACCTGTTGGCGATTGGAAGTGCCCGGCGTCGAACAATGAATCGGTCCCCCTCATATGACCCCTGGTCGTTGTTTGTAGAAGCCATGGCGGTCATGACGAAGAAAGCCGTTAACACACGTGAGAAATGAATTTGAAGGATGTGGAGTAAGTTGGCGCCGAGTATGTGAAACCTTTGTCGGCTGGGATAAGAGATGGAAATGAAACGAGTGATTGGATACTGCACAGTCAATTGAGAATAAAGTATTTCAGTGTGCGCGGTTTAATTATATATATCATCGAGCACAAGAAAGATGCCGGGGTTCCATTGGGTTGGTTTCCTGCAAGGGGCTACGCGTGGGCGGTAGATCTCAGTCGTCACCCAGGCCCAGGAATAATTCAACACCATGACAGCGCCTCCCACAGACGGGAGGCTGCGCGACAATGAGTCCACTTAAAATGGGCCTCCCATCGTTCATCCCGGGCAAGGTCTGACGAAGGAGCAAATTGGGCAGGGGTTTTGGACTGGCTTGATGAGTTAGGGACTCTCAATTGTACGCTAAACACACACAGGCCCGGGAATGCGGGCATGTTTTCGGAAACGCCTACGCAGAAAACCACGCGTCCCTGCGGCTGAAGGAGGCCGTTTTTTTCTTCCAAGTGGATACGCGTATGGCCTCGTCAGCTGTTGGTTCCCTTGGATGACAATTTGTGGGGCATTGATGGGAGATGAAATCCACGTAGACAGTCCCCATCGTGATGACGCAGCTTCCATTTTTCGGTCCATGGTGCCCTTCAGCGACTGGCTGGATCGCAAATTTCCCTGGGACCTGCACGATTTAGCCCTGGTCTGTGTGAGCCTTGGGAGGAGAAGGAAAAATATCTTCCTGTCCAATTCAGCCTAGTCCCCGTCCAACACCGTGGCACGCACCATCCGGCATCTGTTTCCGATGAAGTCTGGGCGCAATTGTCATGAGACAAAGGGGTCCGGTTACATTGAGCCCCGGTCACGGAAAACCCGTCTGCTTGGCATTGGATGGATGTGAGGGCGAAATGTTTGTACCATTGCCTCAATATTCACGCCATTGGTTTTGTGTCTCTCGTGCAATTGATAGAGCAGATTAGACGCTACATATTATTTGAATGTTGTTTCCTCAAAAAGGAACACCAAAATAACTAATGGGTAGGCTACGGACAGCTCTATACTAGTCACGATGAAATGGGGATGTTGTATTTATTCTTGGCATCTGGTGGCGTGGCTGCCGCAAGCCATCCGCGCTAGGTTCGAAGCCCCTGCACAAGGCCGACTGGTCTGATTCTAGAATCCGATATTTGCCATATGGAACGCGAATTTCTCCATTTTACGTACAGCAGGTGCATCATACTTTGCCCGCGCGACCTAATGTTGAGCGTCTCCCCGCAGAATTGTCTGGTTCGGTCGCACTCCACAACGGCAGCTTCACAACCCTGGTCTATGAATGCTAATTTGGGATATTCGGATATCTTGCTAATGCCGGTTCTGTGTAGACGAATGTAGAAGATCCGATTTGTCGGATGTGATCTGATGGTGAGCTATTAATATGTTGCTTGTCGACAAGGTTCATCTCCATGCCATTATAGGGTAAGGGCAATTCGAGAGCAATCAGAAATACAAACTGGAAACCTAAGATATTATAGTATTTGATCATAAGCTGCTAGACCAACTAAATTTGTGTCGAAAATTCATATAATTTTACTAGGGTTCACAGCTGCCTCTTGCAGCAATTCCTGAACCGTCATGAATTGAATGTTTGGGAAGTATTTAGCCTTGTGCCTATTCACCCTGTCTTGCGGATATTTCAAAGCTTCGCTATGGCCCATTATGTCAAACATAGCGACAAGCGTACTCCACTCATCACTTGGATCCGCTATTAGCTGTTTGATGCTGGTAGACAATGATTTCCTCTGTAGCTTCCATGTAGGATCTTTGGAACTAATTATCTCCCACAGCTCATACCAGGTGAGTTGCTGCCCCGAAATATAGGTGAACCGTTCCCAATTGTGGTTAGTTTCCAGCATAGAGCGGGCTGCCTTGGCGACATCGCGTCCGGCAGTGCAGCTGATTGTCTGAGTCCCATTTCCGTAGAGCTTAAATGTTTTGAGCTGATGATTTTGAACCCAGCAATCTCCAACGTCAGGGAGATAGCGCTGACCAACCGGGAGAATGTAATCAATCATCCAACCAAGGCTGAAAAAAGTCCATTCGATTTCGGCTTGTTGCGCTAGCATATCGTGAATTTGCTGCATATTTTCAAACCCATAAAATGGCTGGTCATGTACATCCTCGAAATTTCCGACCCATGCTGATGGAATGAACCGTTTGCAAGTCTGCGAATTCCTGCATGCTTCGAGAATTACAGAGTGGATTTGAACGAGGTCGGGGGCCGAGCCTGCTACTGTGCAAATTACGGCGCTGCAATCCTTGAGTATCGGCGCAATGCCGTCAAAAGTATAGGGGGTTTGGTGTTGCGCAATGCCAAGCGTGTCTAGGAAGGGCTTATGAGAGCGACTAATTGCAACGATTTCATGGTGCGGAGCAAGTTCATCGATAAAATATCTCGCTACGCCACCGATTCCTACAATGGCAATTTTCATGGCGGATGCATGTATTTGGCGCGTCGGATTAAAAAGTGCAATGGCTTCGCTGTAGTCGTTGGCGGCGTCATTTGTGAGCTTCGGCGATTGGGCTCAGAGCGCTTTATCTTTGATCGGAAAAGTGTGCGCCGAGAGCGCGGTGAATTAACGGACATTTTACGGACGAATCGCTTTTATACTTGATGAATGTTGTTGCACTCTATTGGGCTTTGGTCAACTAATGAGAGACATCGGGGGCCGCAGAACCCGACACCCGCTGAATACGCGCCAAGATTGTTGGTGACATAAACATCTCGCAACTATCCGCTATTTACTCTAATAAGGCGCTTTTTATTTTAGTCACCCAGCCAAATGACGCTTGTGCCTTTCCTCAATCTAGACGGCAGCAGCTTCATGACAATCGTCGGAGGCCGAACGCCCCGTTAAACTCCTAGTTAAAACGTTCAGCTATGTCCATTTCGTCCGAAACGGTGCCCGAAAACTCATAGTTCTTTTGCTCGACTAATAGGAAATATTCCCGATGATGAATGCGATACGTAAGCAAAGGCAAGAATGGACAAAGCTTGGAACTGGAACCCTACACCTCTCAGGAACCAAAGCTAGAGAGCAATGAGGATCAAGAAGTATAAGTTCACATGAGAGAAGAAGTTTTCTCAAGTTCAATCGGAATTTCTTTTACGACTGGTCATCAGAAATCGAACTCCATTTTGGATCAAATATTGGCAAAGCCTTCTGAATTAAATTCAACATCCGCACATAACCATCACCATGCCTAAAACAGACATTACCCTCGTTGGAGTCGGAAACATCGGCGCAGCCATGGTCAAGGCATGGCTGAGTAAAGGCACCACCGTAACGATGTGGAATCGGAATCCGAACCGGCCAGTCTTGAAAACCTTGGAGGAGCTTGGAGCTCGCTTCGAGCCAGATCTGGAAACCGCCATATCTCAGAGTGAAGTTATTCTCATCTGTGTCTCGACCTATGAGATTATCCACGAGAAGTTTGCATCCACCCTCCCCTTGGATGCAGCCAAATGCCCCAAGACTATCATTAACATTTCAACTGGAACACCACAGCAAGCTCGCGAAATGGAGTCATGGTTTAAGGCCGGTGGTATTTCCACATATTTTGACGGTGCCATCATGGTGACACCCGAATTAGTTGGAACCGAGCACTCTTCCATTTTCATCAGCGGAGAAACGGAGGCTAAGCTTACCGCCGTGGCCGGTGTGCTGGAGCATCTGGGTCAGGTGCACTATGTGGCAAATGATCCCGGAGCTGCATGCCTCTGGGACCTTGCTGCTCTTGCCGCGATGGATGGCATGTTCTACGGTGCTCTGATGGCTATGAATGTGTTAAAGCGACAAAAGCCACCAATCGGGAGTCAAGATGTCCCATCTGTCGAGGCACCAATGCACAAAATTGTGCTTCCCCTCATGACTGCATTTTTGCCCCATCTCACCGACATTGCCCGAGCCCTCGACAATGAAGACTGGGCAGAGAACTTTGGCAATCCTGTTTCGATGCAAATCAAGGGTCTTGATACAATCATCTTGGGTCTCAAGCAAGAGAAGGTCAATACGGATGGGCTCGAGCTTTTTCGCCAGCTGATGGCCAGGGTGATTCACCAGAAGGGCGGCGATGCTGGTCTAGCAGCTATGGGAACGTACTTGCTGGAAGACTAACCGACGTAAATTTAGCCATCACTCTTAGCCTATAATGGAGAGAGGTTCGCGGAGGCACTTTTGCGACATGTAGATGATAGGAAGACGGTAGCTAGGATTTGATCGCGGCGGTACTTTGCTGTTGGGAAGCATACAGCTCCGAATGACTTCAAATAGCATTACAACACTATAGAAAGAATTCTCTGCATGATCAGAGTATTCAGCTAATGTAACAAAATGTTCGTTGACGTAGATGAACCCCGGTCACATATGCTGAATGGATGAACTACCAGAGATTAGCCTGCTCCATGTCGTTGACGTGTTCGGGTTGACGGCATCAATGAACCGCTAGCACCTCAGCTCTTGGCAAGTTTATTTTGGAATTAAGGATTGCAGAAAATTCATCGCGTGACCCAGAATATTGAAGCAGACTTGGTATGAGCAAGTGATATGCTGTGGTCATCCTGACAGCCACAGTCCCTCAAATAAACAAAGCGAGCTGTCTGTAGTGACTAATGCTGTTTATCAAGCGATAGCTGGAAGACTTGCTGTTTTAATAGAATTGAAGTAAGGCTTTAAAACGTCTCTATTAGTGTTCCATGCAACAAGAGCCTTGACGCGGGATCTCACCACTTCATCCGTTCCAGATGCGGAAGTGGAGCAGCATGTTCCGCGCATCACACCCATAGAGATATTTACTTATGTGCGACATATTAATTTGTTTAGTTGTCTTGGCGCAGATGACCCAGTGAATGAATACAACGATGAGCCAACATGGGGCAATTATAAGAATACTTGGGAGACCGGAATCCCGGGGTGCGGCCCGACGGGCAGTTTGCCATTAAGCTTAATCCCCCATCCAATTATCCAGAACCTATGGTAAACGATTTATGGCTCGTGACCCTTTTTTCCAACTCATTCAAGATGCATAACAGCGGAGAAGACTGAATTTGTCAATCACGGTGTTGATTATTCCGCAAACCTGTTTGGAAAAAGTGCGAGGATGCTAAACGGCTGGGCACAGGGATGGCTATAAATAAAGAGGCATACCGAGGGTAATAAGGCTCATCTGAAAGCAAATACTCCAAGAAGCGCTTGATATAAATAAACTTTGAAGAACAATTCCTGAACATGCGATCTTTCAACGCACTCCTTGGCCTTGCGGCTTGCATTCCCCAACTTGCATCTGCTCACGGCTTCGTAGCAGGGGTCAAGGTCAATGGTGTCTGGACAGCCGGATCTGACCCTGTCTGGTACTGGGCCTGGAATGGCCAGTATCCAATCACAGCTGGCTGGGATTCCCTCAACCAAGACAATGGTTTTGTTGAGCCTGCGTCATACGGGAGTGCCGATATTGCATGCCACAAGAGCGCTACCGCTGGAAAGAACTTTATCAACATCAATGCTGGAGAAACCATAACCTTCTTTTGGAACACTTGGCCCGACTCTCACAAGGGACCAATCATCAATTATATTGCCCCATATAATGGTACTGTTCTTCCCAAAGTTTCTAATATTAAAGCCTTGGATTCCACACTGACCAAACTGTGGCAATAGGCGAGACTACTGCTGGTACTCTTAGCTGGTCCAAAATTAGTCAAAATAGCATTGTGAGTGGAACAACCTGGGTGACAGACACTTTGATTGCCAACAACTTTTCCACCTCCACCACGATCCCCCGAAACCTGAAGCCGGGTGACTACGTCATCAGACACGAGATCATTGCTTTGCACAGCGCAGGAAACGACAACGGCGCACAGAACTATCCACAATGCCTCAATCTTAGGGTAGGTGGCAGCGGCACTGTTGCCCCATCCGGTGGAACCGTTGGAACGAGTCTCTATACTAGGTCTGGGCAGGGTATCATTTTCGATCTGTACAGCCCCTACACCACCTACCCATACCCCGGACCGGCTCTTTGGACTGCCGCAAATTAAGAGGTAACAGTGCAGGTTGCCAAGGGGAGACAGAGAGAGGATGCCGTAAATTAGCAATATGGGCCGTATTTAGCAAGACAGTCTGTGAATAATACCTCATATTGTAATCCAGATCGAATTGCGCTTGTGAATTCGGATAGATACACATTTACCCCCCAAATCATTTCGTTACGAAGATTATCGCATCGATGGCACTTTAACTTTAAGATGCGGCTTCTCCTCTTATTAAATTTGGTCCGTATTTGCTACAAAAAGGGCGCCTCACTCATTTCCAAGGGCAACTCTAACAACAGCACGAATGCCAGAGAGGCCCCTCCTGACAGCACTATGATGATGAATAGTTCATAGTCCAGAGTTCGCAATCAGAAACTTAATATCCGTCGGCGATAACCGTGAGTTGCGGTTGTATATGTTGTGATGGGCAGGGGTAAATGACAAGGTAGCTGCGGGACAAAGCTTTGGGTCGTTAAGTCGCAGATCATTACTACGTCCGACATTTCAAATAAAGAACGACTTTCTGTTATCAAACACAGCAGAATACTATGCTGAATAGAATTATAGCATCAAAATAATTAATTATTTATTCATTTAGTTATCATCAAGGCAGAATTACAAACTGCTTAGTATGACTTGAATCCAGTGGTCTCGAGTTGCTTCCAGAGCTTCTCCTCCTCCAAAATTAAAGTAGGCACGCCAACTCCACTAGCAGGGGGGTAGACGAGATGCACTGGAACCTCTCGGACATTAGGCTTTGGCTCTTCGGCCGTGCCGATGTCCATGACCTCAATGATGTTACCGTCACCATATTTGTCGTCCTCCAGGACGTCCATCATGACCTTTGCGACGTATGAGGACTCCAGCTGGGGGTCATTCTTGGTGAGCTTATCCTTGCAGTGCTCTGCATCCCAGAGGGGAGATCGGGTAGCACCAGGTGCAATGCAGGCGACACGAATTCCAAGGCGTCCACGGATAGGAGCAAGACTGCGGATAAATCCATGCAAGCCGTGCTTGCTAGAGTAGTAGTATGGTGTACCAACAGTCGCGGTGTAACCAGCAATACTACCTAGGAAGAGAAGGTTGCCCTTGATCTTGTTTTGAGTCCAGTAGCTAAGCGCCAACTGGGACAGACGGATTGGATGCATGAGGTTGATGCCAAAGGTCTTGTAAGTTCCAGCCTCCGACTCAGCGTCATCGACGGAAGGAGAGCCCTCAATGCCGGGGGGGAACCAGAATGAACTAGTGGGAGGCTCGTAGACACCGGCACCAGGAACAACGAGGTCAATCTGGGGGAAAGCCTCCAGACCAGCCTTCCAGAGGGACGATAGTTGAGGCCATGAGGTCACATCGGTCTTGTGGAAGATGAAACGTGTCTCGCCATCAGAGGGGTAAGCCTTGGCAACTTCCTCAGCTTCGGGGCGGAGGGAAAGATCACCAACGATGACGGAGGTACCCTTGGCCAGCAAGAGCTTCACAAACTCCAGGCTGATGCCTAGCAGTGAAAAGAGTGAGCAAAGGTATTCGAACAAACATCTCCTTCATGAATGGCGATCGCAAGACATACCGGAACCGCCGCCGGTGACGATGGCGTATTTTCCTGGTCCTCCGAATGCACTCATATTGGCGAGATTGACAATACTTGGGCTTCTACCTTGGCGATAAGTTGTGGATTAATACTGGCGTGTACAAAGTCGTAGTGATGGAATATTCCTCCAGAAGGCTGAAACCGATGGGCATGCACGAAATAAAAAGCAACGCGAGCATGGAAACGCCGGAAATCCCCTGCAACTTGACTACCTGTATAGCGGTTGATGTTTCCGCATTGGAAAGCCGTTATGCAACCTAATTTCAATTGTACATGCATCTCGCAGAGTGGATCGTGCCAAGCCAAGGATCTTGTCATGTTTTGGTTCACCATGCCAAATAGCGGGCTGAGCAACGAGTCATTTTCCCTTTATTGACAGAGAGAACAAGTGGGCTGCCAGCGAATGTCCCGCTGTCTCCAATCTCGGCGTGGTTGGTGGGTCTGGTCAACCCTGGGACGATGGGCTTTCTTTGATGAAACGATTCCGCGATACTGGTTATGTTTTGGTTGGGCATGGCATCTTTGCAACGTGTGATTCGCGAAAAATACTCATAAAACAATTGAATTGTTATGCTACAGGTCATAATAGCTGACTCGTGCCAATCCCATTTCTCAAGCAACCATTGACAACGAACGGGCTTGTGGATTCGCCTGTGGGGTTAGGATTGGAGTCCTGGTGATTTGATGGGACCTTTATGTTTCAATGTGGTATAGCACAGACCGGTTCCCGGCCAAGGCCCGTCCCGAGCAGGCTTTACCGCTCTTTTCTCTGCCATCAAGGCTGGATCCTCCAGGATCGCAACCATATGCTCCGTCGTATCTTCTCGTGGCACCTATAATTCACCGACGCCAAGTGGAGCAGATCGGCGCAGAGGTAGCCAAAAACGTGACCCTGCGACGCGGCTCAAATCATCCAGCTCCAAGGCGGCCAATCATTGAATCCAGAGCGGGATTCCGGGCGTTCCCCGCGGCCCGGATCCATGAGCCGTTGGATGTAGGATGATACAACAGGGGCTTCTTTCGGTTCCTCCCCATTGGCCGCGAAGCGCTCGTGATGTTCCCGCCGGCTTTATGCTGGACCCAGATTAGCCCCTCTAACGGACCATTAACTGGAAGGGTCAAGCATGGAAGTGGATGTGAATGCTAGCAATTACTATGTCACCTTCATGGATGTGGACGAATTGCTGAGGGCGCCGGCAGTGGCAATGTAGGATCCGACGAGGCCCCTCGCACTTCATCTGCACAGGGAAATTTATTTTCCCCGAAGAAAACCAAATTACCAGGAATCAAAAACTCGCCTCTCATGCAGGGAAACTCCCGAACCAGGTTTTCGGGCTATGGGGAAACAGACTCAGAGCCAGGGATTGGAAGTGGCTGCAACGAACGGGTTAATATTTTCGAAACCCCTTCTCGATCTCCCCATACAAGTAGTCTATGGAAGTCACCACAAGACTTCTATTCATGATTTCTTGTAATTTCTGACTGGTTAGTGCGGACCGGCCTCCGATTTTTCGTTCGACCCATTTCTTCGCGTACCGTTTCACGTCACCAGGGATTGCTGGACAACACTGGGTAAATCACGAGGTGCAGCTTCCTGTGCGTTGGCAGGAAGCGCGAGGCAGAAGCGCAGCGATGGCCGTCACCGAGACCGCCAGTACGTTGCCTACGCACTTGACACCTGAAGGCTTCGCAGCAGCTATTCTGGGCATCACCTGCACGCTAGGCATTTTGTCACTTCTCACTGTTTCGCTGCGGACATTCTCAAGGGCGACGAGCGGCCAGTTTGGACCCGATGATGGCCTGATGATACTTGGACAGGTTTGTGACATTGCTTAATCGTGATTTCAGCATGCTTATACGTTATTCTAGGCACTTTATCTCGCTGATTGCGGTGTGGTGTCGTATGACACGTTTGTTGGGCTAGGATCCAAGGATGACTTGCTCAATACTCCGATGAAACTCCAAGGAATCAAGGTAAGGGCTCGTGCCGTTCCACTTTCAAGATCAGCTTCTTATGAAATTTAGTATGTCATCTTCTGGCAGATCTTCTACGTTACTTCGCTCTGCGCTATCAAGTGTGGTATCTGCATCACGTTGCTACGAATCGCTGTTGCCAAAGCCCACAGAATAGCCGTATATGGCATCATCGTGATGACCTGCATCACCTCCTTGATTGGATTTGTTGGAGTTTTAACGGCCTGTCGACCAATTACCGCAAACTGGAACCCTGGCACTGGCGAGTGTGCTTCGACCGACGTCATCACCAACCTCAGCTACCTCGTTTCGGCCTCGAGTATTGTGACGGACTGGGCATGCGCCATCGTGCCATTTTTCATTATCTGGAAAGCCAACATGAATTTGAGAACCAAAATTTCCGTCGCTGCGGTTTTAACACTCGGAGCACTGTAAGTTGACGTGTTTTCCTCTACAGATATTGGGAGGTAGATGCCATGACTAACCAATTCACCAGTGCCTCCGTAACGACGATTGCTCGAATGCCGCTATTGAAATACTACAAGGAGCCCAATAACAACTATCTCTGTATGAATTCTAGGATGTTTGGAACAAATAATCGTGTCTGGGCTAACGAATTTCTCATCAGATCACATGGGCATTGTTATTGTTCTCTCGATTGCTGAATGTGGCATTGGCCTCATCGCCGGCTCGCTCCCCATGCTTCGCCGCCTCGTATATAGCTGGCTCGGAAAGGAGGAAACACAGAACTCGCACCCGACACCCCATTCGATCGTTACTTTTGGCGGCACAGGACCTCCCAAGGGTACCTCGGGCCGCAGTTCTCGAAACCGTTTCCGAAACCCAACCGACAAAGGCATGTCTCGGGCGACAGTAAAAACAAATAGAATGACGGGTGAGTGGGAACAGCTGGACGACAATTCTAGTCATGGAGAAACTCCCAGGCCAGAAGGAGGCTTCATAGTCGAAAGCCGCACGATACAAGTAGAGTATGAGATGGGCAGTCTGCAGGGCCATAGCAGCTCAACAGAGTGCTTCCGACATTAAAACGCACGTGCGGTACATGGGAAAGGCAACCAATTGCAAAATTATGTCATTCTAGAAAAGGAGGATTGTGGAGTTTCTGATATTAGCAAAAATTATCTTGGAGGTACTAAAAGTGTATTTAAACTTATTATGTTACATATTATGATATTATTTTTATAGTCTAGACGGTTCTTTTCGAGCATTTGTGGCCAGACTTCTATTTATGTCCATCGCAGAGAGCGGTACCGCTAGCTGCCAGCTGTTGGTGACTGCCTTGCATCTAAATTGAGTAGCCGTCCAAAGGGAGGCAGGAAGTTCGATTGGACAGTGGCAAACAAGTTGCACATTTATCTGCAACCCAGCACCTCTGTATAAAAAATATTCACGGAGTAGATGCTTTCTTCCTGGAGAAATTCAATTTTGCCCAACATCAGAGCCGAGTCCCATGGCAGGTGGTGGCTTAGATCTGACCGATTAACTGTCGACTCAGGCTATGACCTGTTGATGCAGTTGAAAGTGCAAATACATCAGTTTTAATTGGCTAGTTATTTATATATAATCGCTGCATAAAAGCAATGTTGGGCATATTTTGCCGCGCCGCCGCCACGTATGTCATCTAGCGCAGCTTTTCCACAGCCTGATTTTCTGGCCAAATCCCACAGCCTGGCAACCCCGCTGACAGGTATTTTAGAAGAAACACATACTCCTTTCATTCTCGGTCGGTTCAAAATCTTGGTGTCTTCTTCTCTTGACACTCGCACTTTGTTGTTTCAAATCTATAGGCATGCGTTGACCGCCGCCGATATGCCATGGAGCCTCTTCTAATTGATGACAGCCCAGCTCAAAGCCAGAATCGACCACGCAGTCGAAAACGGGTTAACCAGTCGATTCATGCTCCTACACTTCGCAAGAATATCCCAACGCTTCTCTGTATTCTCTGGGTTGCTTCGCTATTGGGTACAGCTATCTGGCTACTGATATGGAGCACTTCCGGCGCAACATTCAACTCCGTCTGCTCACCAAACGGTGCCTTTAGCCCAACCGGCAATACTTTTTCCTACCATTGGTATGCCGCAGACGAATTCTTCGAACTAAATCTGACCTTCGGGTCCCTTTCTTTTGCTCAGGCCAAAGCAATTGATGTGATGTGGGACCTCGTATGTCTAATGGCTCCATGAGTAGCTAGGATAGCTAACACCTGCTTCTAGTTTGTGGGCCGTGGAGGACAAGCCATTATTGCCTACATATCCTGGAAAGCATTAGGCGCTTATGTTTTAACATGTATGACGACAAGACCAGCCACATTCAGTACATTTTGGATCATATTTCTGCACAAGGAAGCAAGTTTGTCTTCGTCCTACCGACTACTTCGCGACTTCTTACGTGGACGTGGTCTTGGTTCGAAAGGAGCCATGACATTCATGATTGGAACAGCAATCTTCACAATTGCCTTCTCCACTTTGGCAAGTGCCATGACAGGGTACAATACTACTAACCAGGCATTTGTGAAAGACAAGAGCGGAAGCCTCACTCCATTTTCTAAAATATATTCTCCAATAGCGTACATTATTCATGATGGCGATAGAATAGACTTACAGCAAAACCATGTGGTTCCTTTTGCATCTATTTTAACAAGTAAGCGACGACTCGAATCCGATAGCCAGGATGCTAATCAAGATTTAAGATGGGGGCGAAGATTATTTTGGAGATTCATGCTCCGCTTCCAATAAAAGCGGGGACATCCCTCGTGAAGGTTGCTACCTTCAGAGCAATGTCTCGCATTGTGAGAACAGATTGCGGTATCTTTTCACAGAGAAGATAGCTGACTCAATCTTCAGACGTGTCACAATATGGCTTCTTTGGGAGAATTGAAGAGGAAACAACCTGGCAGGGTACAAAGTTAAAAGCACCTGTACTCAATATAACAGCTCTTTACTTCCCGAATAATAACCTCTACGGTCGGGAGTGGGTAGATGAATGGCAAAACAAGTCGAAACCATTTCAAGAAAGTTCAAACACGCAATGGAGCAAGATGGGAGATTGGAACCACACATATGAATTCGACAAGGTTAAAGAAGAGGGTAGATGCCAGCCAGTTGCAGAAGGTTCAGTAAGTTGCTAAAGTTTGACGACTACCGCTTGAAAGACTAACGTATATTCCTACCCAAAGCAAGATTTCATATATCAATGGGGCTTTTCCTTTATGCAACTTCTCACCGTGTTGACCCTGCTTTTTATATGGTCCATTGGCATTTGGTCAATGTGGGCTCAAGCTTATGACAGACCGCCTCTCTCTAACAAGGATACTAGAGCTGTAGAAATTACAAAAGGTTGGAGAGGGGTGCTTGAGTTGGCGGAGCTCATAAAAAAGGAAATAAGAGCCGCTGGCATCGATCCTTTCGAACTTACTGATAAGGAACTAACAGAATTTATTAAAAAACGAATGAATGGCGGCTCTCTTGGTTTCGGGACCTTTGCTTATAAACGCGAGGTTCCGTTACGAACTTGATATGAACATCTGGTGGTGGCGCTTTGAGCATTATTGTTACTCTTCCATAGTTGATTATTTACTCTTTCTAGGACTAAAGAGTCCATCCCTTTAGTTGGAAAGTCCTTACATACTGTTATTTCCCAAGGCACAGTAATAATGTAAATTTCGATGCTTATCAGGCTTAAGATGGTCTTTTCCTAACAGACATAAATATCAATAGATAATTACTGAGCTTGCTCCACAGAGGTTTTGCGCGGCTAATAATTAAATTCTCAACAGCATTACCTCTTAGTTATTACCAACTCCATTTGGCTCATCCAACTCCATGTCTTTGGCGAATTCTAGCCAATTATTCCAATCCACTTCGGCACCCACATTCATATTTACATCCATCCCGGTGAATACATCAACTGTCGAATCTGAATCTGCCCACAGCCAAGGCGTAAAACCAGGCCCTATCGCCCGTCCACCTGACCAATCCTCTGGGATTATGGAAACGGAATTTCCAGACTCTCCCTCAGCCTGTCCAAAGCCCATCCCACCCTGAGAACTCATGTCGATATTTGCGCCCGCTGGGGTTGCATGGTATCTGTTGGGGTTCTCAAAACCCGGCGTGGGCCAACCTCCAATTTGACCATATACAGACTCTGTGCCTGAGTTTGTTGGTGGGGAATCAAACGCTTGTCCTTGAGCGAACTGGTGAGAAGCATCAATACCTGTAGTGTTTGATATGTGTGCACCATCGTGGGTCTTTGAAGAAGCGGCAAAAAGACTGTTCCAGTGTTCGCGGAAGCGCTCCTCACTCTTATCCGGTGGAAATGGACCAGAGCTAGCTGGAGTTCGAATGACTTGGTCTGCTAGCTCACGCTGTCTAATGGCCTCCTGGTTGCCACGTAGCAGCTCCAGCTCCTTCTCGCGATG
The DNA here is from genome assembly GCA_003031705.1 of Calonectria naviculata. Taxonomy (NCBI): domain Eukaryota; kingdom Fungi; phylum Ascomycota; class Sordariomycetes; order Hypocreales; family Nectriaceae; genus Calonectria; species Calonectria naviculata. Next base: position 3,479 of record NAGG01000192.1, on the reverse strand, counting down.
ACTGAGGGCTTTTGACATCAGCTTTCGCAATGGAACCCACATCCGCAAGTTCTTGTCCGTTTTAGGCTGAGCCGGGATCAGCCAGCTGCTATGGAGAGCGATCCAAGCCCTCTCAGCAATGGGTGACCATTGACGCCGGTTTATTTCAAGCAGCATGTATACGATGGCATACCAGTGGGAGTATGTCTGGTAGATCCAGCGCCACTGGCGGGCTTTTTGTTCAGAGTTGAGAGCATGGTTGTACTCGGCAACTTCTATCGCGCAAACCAACAGCTTGTTTCGTACTTCATCCGAAAAGTGTTCGCTTGGGGAAGAAAACAAGGTGGGGAGATAGATAATGAGCGTCATCTTGGATATGAGGAGGCGGGTGCAAATGACAACGACCCAGTAAGAAATGTCACCGGTTTCCGTCGAGTATTGAAGGTAGCCGCGCTCAAGCTTGCCGTAGATCTCGTCTAATAGACGACTCTGTTCCTCTGGGCTCGAGCCTCCCTTGGCGGCTGGAACCATCATCCGCCTTATGCCGTCGCACATGTCAAGTGTCACAAGGGCAACGGTCATGTCAGTAATGCCATTACGCTCATAGGGCATCTCCTTGGTGTCGGGATCGATATCCGCGTCGTTGATATTTAGCGGGAGTTTTGTGTCGAAGCTGTCGAGGGTGATGGTGAGATCGGTCCCCTGGTCTTCGGATGTTCGTATATCCAGCATGCACAAGTTCCACCAGACCCTCCTTCGATTCTCTATCTCGAAGGGAGTCAGGTGTGGAAAGTGGGAACCGTCTCGATGCAGCCCGAGAGCTTGGCCCATCCTGATGGCAAGCCCAGTCATCATCCATATAAATCTCGGGCTGTCATGGCGGCGACCGAGAAAGAGGAATATGGCAAAGGCCTGCACCAGGACCAGATCGGGGACGTTGAGGAAGTCGGCTTTCGCAAGCGCATGCTCCAAGCCGCGTCGGTACTTGAGGTTCAACTCGGCTTTTGTAGATCCGAAGTTGGTCATGACCTGAACAAAAGGGGGTAAGCTTGCTTCTAGGATAATGAATGAATGTGGATCGGATGCGAATAGAAACTTACGTCATCTTCTTCCATTGAAGTAATGGCTGCATAGTAGATTGCAAACATCAAGGCTTCGTTAGATGGTGATAGGGGTGTTCCACGCGACTCGCGGCTCATTTTCGTCACGGATGGCATATGTACAATGTGGATGATGTAATTGACACTCTCAGAAAAGACATCTAGAAGGAATGGTATTTGCGATGGCAGTGGGCGATAGTCACGTAAGTCGGGGGAGGGACCTAGGTTGTGGCCAAACATGAATGCATGTCGTTCCGAGGGTGGTCGTTCGAACTCTTGAGTAGACGACACTTTTCCGGGCGAGTCTTCGTCTTCAGATGTATCAGAATCCCCTTGGCCAGCGAGAGCCTGGGTATCCATCTTTAACCCATCGAGCTATTGGATGAGATGTTAAAGATCCAGATTACAGAAGTACGGTTGATGAACAGGCACATACCTCATCACTAACTCGAGACCAAAAGCCACTGCTGATGTAACGGCTTCGACTGGTATCTTGAAGCACCATACGCCCAAAATGCTTCTCTACCCCAGACGTAGACGTGGCAGAAGAGACACCCATGGTGTGGTCAGTGTCTCGGTCTTGGGCGGAGCTCCCGGGAGATGCCGCGCTGGAGGAAAGGCCAGTGGTGGAACCGGCAGTAGCATTCACCTGCTCGAGCTGCCCGCTGAGCTCCTTGACAAGGCTCTCAAGGGTGCGCAGCCTCTCCATAACGAGTGGATCGGCGGCGCCCTGCTCGGGCGGTTTGGCGGGCGAGGCGGCATTGCCGGTGATGCGCTCCAGGCGACGGGCCCAGCGCGGGGGGCGGTCATTGGAGGGGAAGACGCACTCGATGCCCGCGCGGCGGCAGTTGGAGCAGGGCGAGAGCTTGTCGCAGCGCACCTTGCGACTGCGACACACGACGCAGCTGCGCACCTTTGGCGCCCAGGACGCTGACGCAGGTGGTGGTGGTGCTGGTCTTGGCGGGGCGGCGGACGAGCTCGCGTCTTTCTCGGAGGCGGAGGCCGGAGCGGAACCGCCCGCGTCGGGGCTCACATGGGACATGGCAGGCGGGCTCAGGGGACGTTTTATGGTGGTGCGCAGTGTCCTGTTGGTTTCACTCACTCTTTTGGACCTGCTTGATGCCTGTTTTGCGCAAGCATCGAGTGCAAGTCATGGCATTATCTCGATAGGGCTGATGGTTCGGGCGATGCATCTCACCCCGCGAGCCTATTAACAGGGCTAAACATGGATGACATGGGCGCCTGTGTTTGGGGCCCGAGATGGGAGTGGCCCAGTGTACCCTGCGCAAAGCACCTGGCACAATAGCATACTACTGATACTTGACTGGATGCTTGGATTTCACAGAGCCATCACCGGGCCTTCAAGACAACAACCCTGCAAGACATACAAAGTTTACATGTACTCTGCGATGGGCTGCGTTAGAATAAAATGCCCTTGTCCACGCCCGCTGGAAATGGTTAACCCCGTAGCGCCTATTTCCCTGCGGGTGATTGGTGGCGCACCCACTGAAGATTGTCGTGGCGCTCCCGCGTGTGGGGGACTCGGCGAGAATCCAGGCCCGACTCGCAGCCCCATGTGGCGCTCCCTTGTTGCTCGCACCTCGCTCGCGCAATTCGGTCACGTCGGTGCAGAGTCGGCACATCGATTGTCGTGCGCTGTCGTATCACCACCCAAATAGAACCATGCTGCCCATTATTATAAAACTGCTGTCAATCCCCCGACTTTACCATCATCATTCGAATCAATCACACAAGCAATAACACAAACAAACAAACCCAACATTCTGCCAATATCTCTCAACTTGATTTCTACTCAAGTAAACTCACACCCCACCAATCACAACCCAACCAACAACAACACAATGACTTCCATCAAGACAGTCACCTTTTTCGGCGCCAGCACCGGTGTTGGTCTCGCCGCACTCAAGCACACTCTTGAAAAGGGCCACTACTGCATCGCTCTCTGCCGCACACCCTCAAAGCTTCTCGACATCTTCCCCCCTGGCTCAGCCCCAAACCTCAAAATTGTCCAGGGTAACGCCCACGACATCAATGTTGTTTCTCAGTGCATCGTCAAGGAAGACGGCAGCCTTGTCGACACCATTGTTTCCACCATCGGCGGCAAACCAGTCGTCTCCAAGATGACCATCGACGACCCGGAGGTCTGCAGGAAGGGCATGGCCATCCTGCTCGAAGCTTTGGCGCAAGCCCGATCCGAAGGCGCTACTGGAAGACCCCACATTATATGGTGGCACATTAGAGCCAAAAGTCCAAAAGTGCAAATACGCAATTGCGCACATACACTGCTGCCCTAATTAACTTATATAATTAATAATAATTTATTATTATATAAAAAAAATAAATATATAAATAATAGAATAATTAATATATTATAAAATT